>JAMKQA010016848.1:0-33227 GCA_024699735.1 Posidonia australis
GGCCCAAATGGGTTTAGGTGGATCCAAATGGACCAAATGGGCCCAGTCAAGTTGAATGAGAGTCAAATGGGCCTAGAATGGACTTGTGGACCCGAACGAGCTCAAATTGGGCTAAATGGACCTATGCGGGCCTTGTGGGCTCGCATGGGCCCAATTAGGGCTAATTGGGTCCAAAGATGCTAAATGGGCTCAAATAGGCTTGAAATGGTGTAGTGGGCCCAAATGGGCTTAATCAGGGTTTAGTGGGCCTAAGTGGGCCTTCAGGGGCCCAATTGAGTCTCCATGAATTAAATGGCCTAAGTTAAGGGTTTGTGGGCCCAAATGGGCTCAACCAAGGTTCAAGCTCAGCCACCAGATCCTCATTCTGCAAAATTGGTAAAAATGGGGTGTCTACACACACCAAATAGGAGCACAATTCTGGCACACCAAACAGGCGCACCTGCCTGTTTCAGTGTACCAACAATGGCTTTTAGCACGATATTTAGTATGGTTCTTGACTTACTTTGCTTCTGGTTTTCTTTGGGTGTTCTCCTGGACATATCTGGATGACTCCAGTCTGATTTCATACTCATTTATGCATGATAGCTTAGGTTTTGCATGTAGCAAAGCGAGGACGTTAGCCACTCGATATTACTAGATCTATGGTTATATCTGTGCAATATCTTTGCACCGGTATTCGATCCATGACTTGAGTGATCTTTTAGAGCATTAGGACACACCCTACAGTCCTTTTACCCATATTTAGCATAAGGCACAACTTGCATTTAGCATCGCATTGCATATCACCCTCGGGCGTACAGAAACAGGCTGAAAAGTCGACATTTCCATATAAGTAAACGAGAAACCCATGAAAGAATGATTTCTCGGTCGCACAGGGGTGCCTAATACCTTTCCCGTGTGTAACAGGGATCCTTGCCCAATTTTCTGGTTCATGTTTGACCTTTCCATTGATTTATTGCGTAGTTTTAGTGTTTTGAAACGGTTTTCCTCGTCTCCCGTTTTTAAGTAAACTAAGTGGCGACTCCCGCATTTTTATCGTTGTTTTATTACTTTTGCCATGACTTTGTTGGTCATTGGGCATTTGGCCTTTCGTGCCACGCCCGAGGCTGTCGCTAGCATGGTTACAGGAACTGGCGACTCCGCTGGGGCCTGGGGATAATCAAATTTTGGCTTTCGTTTTGGGTTTTCCGTTTACTTTGGCTTTTCCGCTTGTTTGCTTGTTTCCCTTGCTTTGCTTTGGCTGTCCCTTTGTAACATAAGTTGTGTCTTCCTTACGTTTTTATGCATGCCTTTTGTATGGTGGGTGTTTTCTTTTTACACATTTGCTATGCCACCACTTTTGCACATAACATGTGCATGCTTTTTGTTTGTTGATTGATGGTTGCTTTGCATGTTTTCTTTCCTTTTCTGCATATGCCATGATTAGGAGATTAGAGACATGTTTTCCTACCCCTTTTGGTTAATAAAAAAAACATAAAAACAAAAAATAAATAAATAGGATAAACTAGTGACAAATTGCAAACTTTCCCTCAAGGTTTAATAAATTTGTAAGTAAAAGATTTAAAGCATATTTTGCATTCATCATATAGGACATGCATCTTCTCCTCTCTTGAGTCCACCTATATAGTCTGCGCAAGACATTTCCCGGTTTCTCATTCTATGGCTTTGGCTAGGGATGAGATATCGGTATGTCCCCCTTTATCCGGGGTCGTATCGGTGTTAGTAAAGGGTACAACCTACTACTTTGGCAGAGGACGAGGCCCCGAACGCACCACCCGTTCACTACCTTAGCTTTGGCGAGGATTTAGAACAGGAACCTTTATTTTCTAACCTTGAGTTGAAGACCCATTTATCCTTGTGTGAACTTGGAGTAGACAACTTGGTAGGACACCCTTAGATTGTGAGAGAGTGCATACTAGAGGCATTCATGCATTTGCATTCATACCATCATAAGCACTGCATCTTTTCTAACTTGATTCCTGTTTTTGTAATATCATAGTACCGGTCGGTGAGCGAGTTCCTTAGCCAGAGCCCAAGGTTTTTTCCTTTCACCGACACCCGATGCGACCTAGTTTTCGACCACATCTCCTGAGTTATTCGTCACTGTTGACGATAGCTCGTCCTAGGATTCACCCTCTTGTTCCCAGCCGTAGTTCAATACGTATCCGCTCGCAGTCCGCCATGGCCCAGCAAACCAACGAGCCTCATTCTTCTGTTGTTCAAGAAGAGGTCCCAGTTTCAGTTCATCCTTCCTTTGTTTTTGTTCTTTCGATCACTGCTGTCTCCACCTTTGCTTTAGCATCTGGAGGACCTCCACCATCCTTATACCGTGTGATTGTGGCTACTCTGCCTTCGGGACTATCATCTTGGTCATCTGCAACTTTTGGGGCCCCAACTGTTGAGCCCCTCTGACTACGGCTGTTTCTGTAGTAGCTTCTCCCCAGTTTGGACAGCTGGGCTTTCAGCTTCCTCACTCATCCACCCCTCTTCCGACTCCGTCTTTTGGAGCCACAAGTGACAATCCCGTGACCGCGAAGCTGCAGCAAATGTCGGCCCTTGCTCAGCAGTTGTAGGGATTGGCACTGGCACTCCAGTCCTTTCCAAGCTTGTCCTTCTTGACTCCCAAGTTGCCTTTGCAACCAACCCTAGGATCACAGATTGCACCCACTACACCACCCCCACAATCGTCGCCATCCCTTGTCTCCCCAGCAATAGGGACATCGACATTGCCTTCCGCAACACAACCTCAACATCCACCACAACATGCATCTCCACTATTTGGTGTCCAGCCTTCTAGGCTGACGGGAGCACAACCTGCCATGAGCGTAGTACCTGGAGCCATTCCAGTCCAACAGCTCTTGCTCCCGCATTTTGCACCTCCTGTAGCACCATCCCCTGCCTTATCTTTACCCCTGTATCAGACACAAGCTTCTTCTTTTGTACCTCAGCCCACAACACCCATGCACGGGTACACCGACCATCCTACCGTAGCACCAAACGGTGGAATGATGGATTCGGAGGAGCCTTTAGAGGTGACCTATACGGTGTACGCGACACCCGCATCTGCTGCACAATCCACGACTGTAGTAGCTCAGACGCTCTCCTTGCGAGAGTGAACGATTTGGAGCGAATACTCCGATAAGTGCAGGGCGGGGACCGTTGGTTTTACCAATTTTGGAGCCTCTGTTATGTTCTAGAGGTGACTCTCCCTTCAAACTTTTATATCTCGGAGTTCGAAAAATACAAAGGTAGAGGCTGCCTGATTTCACACCTTAAAGCCTATTGTGGAGAACTCGCCCACCTTCAAATTGATGAGAGACTGCTCATCCGCCTACTCCAGAAGAGTCTTACGGGGCCTACATTGAAATTGGTCACTTCCCTCGACATGACCACCATCAAGACTTGGGACGACCTCATACATGCGTTCCTCGAATAGTATTCCTTTAACCTCGACTTAGTTCTGAAGTGCGAGGACTTAGTTGCAGTTAAGCAGAGACCCCAAGAAACATTTGGGGAGTATGTTGGACGATGGCGGTCTTTGGCTTCGTAGGTCAAAGATAGGTCTTCCGACGAAGAGTCTATTGAGATTGTGATTCGAGGAGCACAACCAGCAGTCGGGGCTCTACTCAGCATACAACGAGTCACCACTTTTTCAGCTTCGCTTCGGGCGAGTGCCCGTGTTGAGAGTTCACTGTGCGGCGGTAGTTTTCCCACACTTTCTACATTTGCCAAGCAAGCCACTTCCTCACATAGTGACGTTAGCAGCAGCAACAACAACAACCACAAAGCCAATCCTCCTAAGAGGCGGGATCCCTCTAAGAATACAGTCTCTTACATTAGATCCCTTGTTGCACCGAAAAATGTCCATCCGCCCCCTCAGCGCCAAGTAGTCTATGCACCTACACCCACACCTAGAGCACCTCATGCATCACACATCACCCCCACTGCCACTCCAGTATACCCTACTCCACTGGTTAGGATGCGCCCACCATTGGCACATCCATAGCCGAAGCGACAATGCCGTGACAAGCGCCACTATACCCCATTGGTGGAGCCATTGAGTATGATATTCCCTAAAGTCGCATCCCTTTTGAGGCTGCCTAAGATTCGCCCGCCACCAAGTCCACTTCTTGCATGGTATAATATGAATGCGTTCTGTAGTTTCCATCGTGTCGCAAGCCACTCGACTGACAATTGCTTTACATTGAGGGACGCAATCCAGGACTTGATTGATTAGAAGGTCATTGTGATTAGCACGCAGGCAGTAGGCCCAGCGCCTGCATCAGCAACCGCACAAGCACCACCATCACATTCCAACATAGTTAACCAGCCTTTACCACAACATTCAGCCTCGGGAGTAGTAGGTCCCTCGGGAGTCAGTTCTATCTTTCCTTTTGATTCGATCTTGTCTTCCATTCATCCAACCGATTTGATTCATGATGTATCTTCTCCATTTCCACGTCACTTGTATCATTTTTTCCTTGGTGGTTCCGAGGAGTCAATTAGTATGATTTGTCCTACCGTTGAGTCGGAGTACACTGTGGCACGCCTATCGTATACCCCCAGCCATCAACACCAATTTGTCTCCAAGCTTGGCCACAATCTGGACCTATTTCATCACCAACACCTCAGAGTTACCAATATTCCCTAGCCATGCCTGTATAGCTAGCAACTCGTGCCTCGGTTGTCGTCACCCTTACTCATGGCACGCATCGTGTTCCATACAATTATGCCACAGAAATGTGTCCAGAGGTAACACAATCGGGTAGGGTGTACAAACCTCCAGCACCCAGACCAAGTCCTCCAACACTGAACCCCATCCATTCAGAAGCTCAACCATCTAGACCTCCAGCACCTGCAACACCAGCTCCTATTCAGTTACAAGTTTAATCCCCAAGACCACCTGCACCAAGAGTAGTTCCACCCATTCCCACCAGAAGCAACCAACCTTCAGCAGACATAACCACTCAGCTTAAGAAAGTTAAAGCTGACATTTTAATTTGGGACCTGATTCACACCTCGACAGAACACAGGGAGGCCTTCCTTAGAGTCTTCCAAGTTGCCCACATGTCCCTAACCATTAAGCCAGCTATCCTTGAAAGTATGGTGGGTATGATAGCGATGCCACAAGTGATTTCCTTTTCCAGCCAGGAATTGCCACCATCAGGAACCAATCATAATTCCCCCTTATTCATTACTACGCAAATACTAGAGCTTTGGCATCCCTCTCACGTTGGTAGACAATGGAGTAGATTTAAATGTCTGCCCCTTGCGTATGGCAAGCGCAATTGGATTCAAGTCCGAGGACATAATACCAGCTGTGAAAGGGATGACGGCATTCGATAATACGCACCATGATGCACTTGGGATCTTGATAATTCCTTTGGTTATCGGTCCAGCCTGCTTCAACGTAGAATTCTATGTCGTCGACATTGAACCCTCTTTTAATCTCTTGCTTGGATGCCCTTGGCTTCACAAGCACCAGGTCATTCCCTCAACTCTCCATCGTATGGTCAAGTTCTATTGGGACGACAACGTTGTGGTTGTCATGGTAGAAGATCTGGAGAAGACTAAGGCTGTCTCTACTGTTGCACCGCAAACTGTCCACTTCGAGCCTAAAACCTCTGATGTTCTTTACCGTGTCAACCGGTTCGAGCTAGTTAATTTCATACCTCCCCTCGAGTGCGTCGGCCATTCATAGTAATCCCCGTTTGATGGTTGATAATTTGTGTCGCAAGTGGGGATATGAGAAAGGAACCTCCTTGGGCGATACAGCCAAGGAATCGCCGAGCCAATCAAGGTAGAAGAATGGAGAGAGCATGAAGGATTGGGATACGAACGTCAATACCAGCGGAAGAGATCCCCGCGCTACTGTAAGTCTCCAAGGATGATCATTCCCCACGATTTGTCTAACTTCACTAGTGCAGGTGTCCTGGATCCAAACCAGAGTCCGTTCATAGTTTCATTGTCACAATCGCCAGCAGTTTGGATTTGTTCAGAGGAGTTTTATCTAGAGAATGATCAGTCAAAGTCAAAGCAGATTATTGAGTAGGCCTGTCAGCAATTCTAGAATTGTTTTGTGTTGTCAGAGTTAGAACAGTCAACAGCGTCTCAAGCAGCAGTAGTGCAAGATCCAGATTAAAGGACAGACTCAGAGAGTAGCCTGATAGATGACACAGTTGGAGATTTGGATATTTTGTTTCAAGAGCAGTTGGAAGTGCTCATGAAAGACTTAGCAGAGCACGACAAAGTCAAGAAAGGGAAAGTAGTTGTTTCACCACCACAGTCGGAATCACCAGTACCACCACGGGATCAAGCTTCAATCATGGTCCTTCAGTCAAAAAGAGAGTGTGCTAGACCAATGGAGTTAATCTCCTGTCAGCCGGGAGGTGGGTCTCATTGATACTGACAGTTTAAGCCTCACCTTAAGGGTGAGGAGCAAAAAAAAACAACCTGAGCTAGGCTCAGGAGGCAATACAGGCGGCAGCAGTCTCATCAATCAGCAGCAGGACAGCCGCCAACATGCAACAGCTTTTGTAAATAGTACAGAAAATATAAAAACAAAAAACAAAAAAACCCGGAAAACCCAAAAAAAAATTGAAAATCCTAGAAAATCAAAAAATGTGAATAGAGATACATCAACTTTAGAAGCAGGGAGCCCCAGGTCCTCAGCTAGTCCAAACAGTTGAGTTGCAGAAGAAGCTGCATAATGCCATTACATGAATACGAAAGTCACTGTGACTGTCATAAAGTCCCATCAGGGCACAAAATCGGAAGAAATCCTCTTGGTTGACATCACAGATCCAACCTTCGAGTAGGAAATTCTGTCGGAGCTCATTACTTATGGAGAGGAGGATGAGGTCATTGAGGTAGATGGTGTCGATGACGAGATTGATGATAATGCGCCTTCGCAATTTTAGCCTCACAACAATGACCCAGAGGGCCCTAATCTACATGTGGAGGAAGAGATAGAGCTCGTCAACATTGGCACGGTAGAAGATGTTAAAGAAACCTGCATTAGTGCCAAATTATCACCACAAGCAAAGGCAAAATTTATAGCTTTCTTAAAAGAATATGTGGATGTCTTTGCATGGAATTACGATGACATGGTTGGCCTAGACATCAAGGTGGTAGTACACACATTACCACTAAAATCAAATTCAAAGCCAGTCAAGTAGAAGCTGTGTAGATGGTGACCTCAGTGGCTGTTGAAACTTAAGGAGGAAATCATGAAACAGCATAAAGTTAATTTTCTCAAGGTCATTCTTTATCCTGAGTGGCTCGCAAATGTGGTGCAGTACCAAAGAAAGACGGGCAGGTTCACATGTGCATAGACTATCGGGACCTCAACAAGGCGAGCCCTAAAGACGATTTCCCACTTCTCCACATTGATATTCTAGTTGACAACATAGCAGGGCATAAGATGTTATCATTTATGGATGGATTTTCAGGTTGCAACCAAATCAGAATGGCACAAGAAGATATAGAGAAGACGTCTTTCATTACCCCATGGGGAGTCTTTTGCTATAGAGTACTGCCATTTGGGCTAAAGAATGCAGGCGCGACATACCAGAGGGCCATGACAGCGTTATTCCACGATCTCATGCACCAAGAAGTTGAAGTGTACGTGGATGATATGATCGCCAAGTCCAAAGAGCCCGAAGATCACCTCTCTTGCCTAAGGAAGTTGTTTGAACGCCTGAGGAAGTATAAGCTCCGCCTCAACCCCAACAAATGTGTATTCGAGGTGTCTTCCGAAAAGCTTCTAGGTTACATTATCAGCTAGAGAGGAATAGAAGTGGATTCTCACAAGGCCAGAGCCATTATTGACATGCCTCCCTCTGCTACTGAAAAAGAAATACGTGTATTGTTGGGGCGATTACAATATATAAGCCGGTTTATAGCACAACTTACACCCATATATGAACCGATATTCAAGCTCCTGAGGAAGAATGCCCAAACACACTGGAATGATGAATGTCAAGTAGCCTTTGACAAGATCAAATAGATGCTGGCAAAACCTCCAGTCTTAGTTCCTCCCATGCCAGGGCGGCCCTTGTTATTATATCTTTCAACCACACTGTATTCCATGGGCACAGTCGTAGGTCAGCATGATAAATCAGGGCATAAGGAGAGGGCCATCTACTACCTCAGTAAGAAATTCAATGACTGCGAGGCCAAATACAGCACCATAGAAAAAGTTTGCTTATCCTTGGTATGGGCCACTCAGCGCCTCAGGCATTACATGATGGCATACCTAGTCTTGCTATTATGTCGCCATGATCCTATCAAGTACCTGTTCTAGAAGCCAGCTTTAGTGGGTAGATGCGTTAAGTGTCATGTTATGTTGTCGCAGTATGACATTACTTCTGTGACGTAGAAGTCCATGAAAGGACAAGCGATGGCAGATCACTTGGCTGACCTACCTTTGCCTCAAAATCAGTCTCTGCAAACGCAATTTCCAAATGAAGACATCTTATTTGCAATGGGTGATGAAGAATTAGAAAATCCTCAAGATGAGCATCAATGGTGCCTATACTTTGATGGCGCAGTCAATAAAAGAGGAAGAGGTATTGGTGCAGTTTTAGCAACATTGCAAGGACAGCTAATTCCCTTTGCAAGGAAGCTGACGTTTGAATGCACCAACAATGAAGCTGAAAACGAGGCATGCATCCTGGGATTACAGGTGACACTAGAACAAGGTGTCCAAGAGCTTCGATTATATGGGGATGCAATGCTAGTCATCTCACAAATTAATGGTGACTGGAAGACTAAGGACCAGAAGCTTGTATTATATCATGAGCACCTGCTAAAGCTGATTGATGAATTTGAGGATGTCAAATTTTCTTTCATGAAGCGGGCCAAGAATGTGTACGTAGATGCATTAGCAACCCTAGCATCATGGCTATCGCTACTAGAGGCTCAGGCAACCGATATCTCAGTCACTTGTGTAGAGCAGCCTGCATATTGCATGCACATCCAAGAAGCAGAACCGACAGCCGAATTGCCTTGGTATTATGATATCAAAGTTTTCCTGGAGTCCAACGACTTCCCATCTGGCATTTCCGCAACAAATAAGAAGACCTTGATACGGTTGGCCTCTAAATATGTACTCGGAGTAGGGCATCTATACAAGAAGATTTTATAATCAAATGCTTCTTAGATGTGTACACAAGAGGGAGGCAGATGTATTGATGTTAAAGGTTCATGCCGACACGTGTGGTCCACACATGAATGGAGTTCTCTTGGCCAAGAAAATTATGTTACAGGGTTATTTCTAGTCTACTATGGAAACGGATTGTTGCCAATTTGTACGGAAATGCCACAATTGCCAAGTACATGGCAACTTCATACATGCTCCCCCACAACAATTGCATAGCATGTCGTCACCTTGGCCCTTTTCCACTTGGGGAATTGATGTTATTGGGGCCATTCATCCAACTGCATCTAATGGGCACCGGTATATTCTCGTGGCCATCGATTATTTTACAAAGTGGGTCGAGACGGCATCATATAAAACTGTTACAGCGGCAGCTACAGAAAAATTCATTAAGAATAATATCATTGCCAGATATGGGGTTCCACATGCCATCATATCAGATAATGGAGCTAATTTTATAGCAAGGAGAGTTGAGGACTATCTTCAGGGTTACAAAATTAGGCATCACTGATCCTCTCCTTATTGACCGCAAATGAATGGTGTTGTCGAATCAGTCAATAAAAACCTGATCAAGATCTTGAAGAAGATGGCTGAGACACATAAGGACTAGCATGAGAAACTCCCTTACGCACTATGGGCTTACAGGACCTCAATCCAGACATCCACAGGAGCAACACCATATTCGCTTGTTTATGGCATGGAGGCAGTTCTACTTTTCGAAGTGGAAATCCCATCATTGAGGATTCTAAAAGAAGCAGAATGGGTTCAAGACCACTATGATCAGCTAGACTTCATTGATGAACATAGATTACAAGCCTTGCACCATGCCCAATGCTATCAAAAGTTAATGGCCCGAGCATATCAGAAGAAGGTCCGGCCTAGGAATTTTGGGCAAGGTGATCTAGTTTTGCGTGTCATTCACCTACCTGATGTCCGAGGAAAGTTCAGGCTTAACTGGCATAGACCATTTATTGTGAAAGAAGCCCTGTCTGGAAGCGCAGTTATTCTTGAGGATATGGATCGTGGGGAGTAGTTAGAGCCTATTAACGCTTTCTACCTGAAAAAGTACTACCAGTGATCCTCAGCCAATCCCAGGCTTTGCAAAGCAATGTCACAGATCATGCATCTCTTTGTTTCTTACTTGCAGTTTAGGTTATTGCATCTACATCACGCACGATACAACATACGTATTTTTTGCTTTCTTTTCATTTACATTGTAATTATAATATGAAACATTAGCATAACCATTGCCCAACGAGGAAAATCGGAAGGCCAGCCTGCTTAGGAAGAGTTTTGATCCTCCTCATGTGTTACCACTTATGTGACCTAGGAGGTAAGGGTGCCAGCGTTCACAGGGAAATGGACGAAATGTACAAATTTCCAAGGAGCCTATACCTCGAGAGGGAAGAAAAATGATAGGTCGTGAGTGAGTGTGAGCCAAGGAAAAAACATAGACATCGGAGCACAAAAGAAATGAGAAGATAGAAGTTGAAGATAGAAGTCTGCTCCAATGAGAGAGATATGCGGGACAACTCTATCCTTATAACACATCTTGGAGAGGAGTCGAAGCATACACCTACAAAGCCCACATTTACAAAGGGACTAGCCACCCCTTAAAACAAAGGAGGGAGCAGCCACCCCCCAATCTAGATCTTTATTACCTCCAAGTAGGGATAGTGTAAGTCAGCATGCCTTTGAGGGAGTAAAAGAAAAAGAAGTATTGAAAAAAGAAGAAGTAGGTATAAGGCCCTAGGAGTTTAGCATGGAGCCAGTTTTGTCCCAAAAGTCTATTGATTAAGTGAGAGCTACCATAAATCCAGGTAGTGTCAAGTGAGTTAAGGACATTCTAGTTCCTTGTAGCAGGCAATAAAGGCTTTCTTGTTGCTGAGGGCACCAACATCTTGTATAAACCATGCATTAATCTTACTTTCATTTTATACGTCTTGTATAAATCATTTCGCATCCAGCATTTTCGATCATGCATCTTTCACATATTGCATCGCTTTGCAGGGCATTTGCCCATGTCCCGACCAGGGACAAGCTAGCTGCCTTTTGAGTTGCAGTACAGGCAAAAAAGGGAGTTCCAACCAGGGGCATGTTAATGTTAACCGCTCTTTGGATGAAAATAGGTCTTTGACTAAGGACATGTCAGCTGCCTTTCTAAGTCAAGAGAATCACTAGGACAGTGCTACTATCAGGAGCGTGCGGGCTAATACAAACTGTTTGTTACATAGAGCATGGATCCATTACAAACACAAACCAAATCAGATTCAGAAATCACACGGTGTAAAAGCAAAATTGTCCCTTTATAATAGCTCATTAGTTGTACAAAAGTTACTCACTTGATAGTAGTGGACTCTCAAGTTACAATCAGTCGACTCTTGCCCGTTTTGAACTACCAGCTCCTGTAAATGAAGTGTCGCTAGGAGGAAGTTCATTTATAGGCCAAGTTTATCGAATTTTGGCCTCGTACTATGCTGTGCAATCCAAACATTCAGTAATGGCAAGACTAGAAGTTTGAATGCCATCATGCATCAGGCGAGCCAACTCGAAAGTTGTCACATTAGAGCTGAGAGCATATCCTTTGAAGCGGTTAGGCATTGGGCTTTGCTCAATTGAATCCTGGCAAAAGCCAAATTGGTGTAGGACACGGACAGGATGGTATTCCACACCGTCCGTTAGCCCCAGAAGAACAACGAGTCACATGTCGCTACTGTTAAAGAAGACAGTGAAAGGCTTTGCAGTTGTGAACAGAATGCACCAGACCACAGTGTCCTCGGTAAGATTTTGCAGTCTTTCGCATAGCTCGTGCATGCCAGGAAGGGTGCGTGAGTGATTGGTGCAACTGTAGGAGTCGAAGACAGAGTGTTGGGGGCATAGGACTTCCACCCCTCATGTGAGCAGCAAGTCAAGTCTGTCAGGAAAAAGGAGAGCACAATTAGATATGCATAGTAAATCACTAGAATAACAATGTTGGCTTACTTGCACTAAGGCGCCGCAACCATGGAAATGCTGGGAACGTTTCAATGCCCAATCCAAGCCGACATAGGTCTTTGCCAGAAGAATTAGGGTAAGATCAAATTGGTGGGTGATCATGGCCAGCGCTACCTCTGCTACCTCAATAGAAATTGTCATCCAGCCATGATTGAAAATGAGCTCCCCAAGGAAGTGCACTATAAAGTCGTGGAGCCACAAGCTGCCCACTGATGCCCGGTTATTGGCGATCTTGTCGAAATAATCCAAGCGCAGCATTGGAATCGACCCGTCTTTGCAAATGAGGCTTTTCTCGCACGCACTTCAGGATAAACCCGTTAGCTGACTTAGAATAGAAGCGTAGCTGTCACGACGCATGAAAACGGGTGGTGATAGGCCACAGATTCATCAGATTTCCTCCAAGGTAAGAGTAAGTTCTGTCTGCCCAAAGCGGAATACATGGAAAGCGAGTTTCCAGAATCTAGCCGCAGCACATAGTAAATGCCAGTTCACCTCTACCTTGGCAATGTTCAACAACGAAGATGATACGCCCCAAACCTGCAGTTGTTCACGATTCTCGGCAATTAATGTGCCAATCCGCACTTGCAGAACATAAGAATAGTGTTTAGGTGTCATCATGGTTGGGTATCCTTGCATGGAAAACATGATTTAGCCGTTATAACAGTTATCCAGTGGGCCCCGCCATATACCAGCAATGGAAATAGTTTAATTTCCAAGGTCTAAAATGCAAAGTGGCCGTGAAAATTACGTTTTGATCCTCAGCATCCTACAATTTGCATCTGAAAGGCAAAATGTAAAATGTCAAGAAAATGAGCACACAGCCTTCAAAAGTTCACCAGATGGGGTAATTAGTAGAAAACCCCCCTAACATTGTGAAATTTGCAGAATAGTCCACAAAGGGTGCAAGAAATCATATTCGGGCAGAAATTTGCAAATACTCAGCAGAATTTCGAAATTTATAGCACAGTAGCAATACTGCCATCAGAAATTTGTCATATCAAGCTAATTTTCAATAAAGTCCCTCAGTTTTGGGAAATTACGAATGGGTCCTAACTTTTTGTAAAGCTCATAAACAAGGCCAGAGGAGATTGAAACCTCAACAAGGTTCTTTCAGAGGATATTTTACATGCACCTCAGCAAGAATACAGGTTTTCGTGTCATGGAGCCAACAGCGAGCACGATTACTTTTTTGCCCTTCAGGGCGCAACTAGAGCCAACTTCCTTATTGGGGGACAATCCAGGGATTATCACTTTTCTTTTAGGATTCTTATCCTAGGCTGATGAGATTCTGCTTCCTGTCCTTTTCTTTTTTCTTGATTTTCGCGAGCATGAAATTATACTATTTGGCTTTTGACTGGGCAGTCAAAGTCGACCTTTGACTGAGCAGTCAAGGTCATATCTTTTTTCCTTGGATTTTTGTGTGCGCAAAATCTTGCTGTTTGACTTTTGACCAGGCAGTCAAAGTCGACCTCTGATCGGACAGTCAAGGTCCTATCTTTTGCTTTTCTTGGATTTTTGTGGGGGCGAAATCCTTTTGCATGACTTTTGACTGAGCGGTCAAAGGTCGACTTTGACCGGGCGGTCAAGGTCATATCCTTTGCTTTTCTTGGATTTTTACGGGCGTGGAATCCAACTGTTTGACTTTAGACAGGGTGGTCAAAGTCGACCTCTGATCGGGTGGTCAAGATCCTATCTTTTGCTTTTCTTGGATTTTCGCAGGTGTGAAATCCTTTTGCTTGACTTTTGACCAGGCGGTCAAAGTCGACCTTTGACCGGACGGTCAAGGTCTTATCCTTTGCTTTCCTTTGATTTTCATGGGTGTGAAATCCTACTGTTCGATCTTTGATTGGGCGGTCAAGGTCCTATCTTTTGCTTCCTTTGGATTTTCGCAAGCACGAAATCCTACTGGTCGACCTTTGATCGAGCGGTCAAGGTCCTATCCTTTCCTTTTCCTTGGATTTTCGCGGGCGTGTAGACACCCCAATTTTGCAGGTTGAAAGTGTGGTGGTTGGGCTTTCAATCACCAATGAGCTTTAACCCTAATTGACTCCATTCAAAGTCCACAAAACCTAATTTAGCCCACATTGGCCCATTTAACTCATTGAAAGCCCATTTAATTCCTTGAGGCCCACTTAAGCCCACTTGGGCCCACAAGACATATTTAGGCCCATCACAACCCATTCTAAGCCCATGTGAGCCCATTTAATTCATTTGGACCCATGAGAGCCTACTCTAGGCCCACAAAGCCCACATAGCCCCATTAGGCCCCTTGAGCTCATGAAATCCCATTTAGTCTACCAAGGCCCATTTAATTCACCAAGGCCCACTTAAGCCTACCAAGGCCCATTTAATTCACCAAGGCCCACTTAAGCCCACCAAAGCCCATTTAATCCCACTAAGGCCCATGAAAGCCCACTTACACCCATTAAGCCCATGAAGGCCCATGAAAGCCCATAAGACCCACCTAAGCCCATTTAAGCCCACTTTCTCAACATCCTTAGCTTTGTTATAGGTTTGTTAGAGTTGGTTAGTGATTAGTGGGTTTTTTTATTAGTGATTAGTTAGGTGGTTAAGAGGTTAGGTGGTTTTGGTTTGTTGGAGTGGGAGGTTATGGGTTTGTTATGGTTGTTATGGACTTCCTGGGCTATAAATAGGGCTCCTAGTGGTTAGAGAGGGAGAGAGGATGTGAAAGAGAGCTCCTGGGAGAGAGAGGAGTTCGTAGTGGAGGAGGAGAGGCGATTCCGACGACCTCCGGCGAGCTGCAAGGGAGAAATCCCACTGCCAAACCAGGTACGTCTTCCTCTAGCCTCTCTTGCTTTCAATTTTAGTTTCCTAGGATCCCTTGAGTCTTCCCGAGTCATTTCCCACAAGTATAGTAGCCTCCAGCAGTTGGGATCACCCCCCAGGCCTCGCCAGAGTCGTTTTCCGATGACCTAGGTAGGGGGGCTGGTCCAGGGCACGGCCCTGGCCCCCAAGGTATTCCATCCTCCTCCCTGGACCTCCCTCCTGCTTCAATGCTCCTTGGCGTGCCGTTCCAAGCCGCTTTTCAACCCTCACCAGAACGTCGCAGAAGACGCTGCACCCTGTGTTGCCGGAGAAGAAGACCCCGAGCCACCTTTGATCGCACGCCTCCAGCCTCGCCGTGCTTCTCTAAGACCCCAGGAATGTCCCACGGCGTGCCCTCGAGCTTCCAGAGCCACCAGCAGCGTGGATCGAGCTCCAGACCTCCTTTGCAACCACCGTTGCTGGAACGTCGTCGAGTTTGATCGGGGAACCCGCTTGAGCAACCGATTTTGCTGGGAAAGGGGGGGAAACTCTTCCTAATTGCTTTCCTGAGCTTCCTGGACCTCAGAAGTGTCGCGCCTCTACCTCCAGTGGTCTCCTTCTTCTCCGACACCGTCGTCGGTGAGCTCGACGACGAGGGAGGTCGGTGGACCATTCCCTCCGTTGAGCATCCGATCCACTCCGTTGGATCATCCTCTCTCTCCTTCTTCTTGCCTCTCATGAAGTCTCATCTCAGATCAGACCACGGGATGGCCTTTGATGGTCTCCTCCGGCTGTTGTCGGCGGCGAGCCCCGTCGCCGGCGGCCGTCGATCCTCTTTACATTAAGAAAGAAATAAAAAACATTTATTTTAATAAACTTCTGAAACTATGTTTTCTTTACATTTAGATCCTTTTTTTATTACACATAGGTCCTTTTATTACAAATAGGTCCTCCATTCATTTTTTCATAAATCATTCGAATAAAGTTTTAACTGAAAATATTACATTCTTCCCCTTGAACATTTAAAATAATGTTTTCTAGGCTTTAGACTTTAGCAAAAGTCCTCAGGGTTTCTTTTAATGCATCTCAGTCTAATCATTCTTGCATATAAGACCCTAAACTTTCCTGAAACCTTTCTGAATGCACTTTTTTCTGTGAAAATTGCATGAAAGCCCCTGTATTTCACTAGAACTTTCCAGAATGTGCATTTCTTTGGTTTATTTGCATTTTAACCCTTGGATTTTATTGAAAACTTCTCTGAAGCATGTTTTTCCTGGTTAAATTACATTTTAACCCCTGATTTCTTCTGAAACTCTTTTGGATGCTTTATTCTGCTAGGTAATTTGCAGTTTAGCCCCTATACTTCACTGATTTTACTTTAAATGCCTGTTTTCTGGGGTAAAATGACTGTTTGCCCCTGAAACTTTCTAGAACTTTTCTGAATCATTTTTCTTGCATTTTTACCCTGAATTTCCACTGAATTGTTTTAAATGCATGTTCTAGTGGTGAAATTACATTTTAACCCCTAGGAAGCTTCATTTTGACTAGGATTGCACATATTTGCACATTTAACCCTAGATTTCTTTATAATTGCATAGAATGTGTTTTGTTATGTTTTTTTTGATGATTTGGGCTTCAGCGTTTCAATTTTTATCAGAATTTGGGTTTTTTTTTGCACAAAGGCCCTAGGAATTCTCATTATTTACACTCACACTTGCATTTTGCATATCTTTTCACTTTTTTCGCACAAGTTTTCTTACCTTTCCTTCCATGCCTTGTGCACGCTTTTCCAATTCTTTTCGAGCTTGGTTTTTTTCTCGCCGCTTCCCAGATTTTTCCTCGATTTTCGCCTTTAGATTTGTTTTTAGCTTTCCATCGCCCGAAGGCGTACATTAAAAGGCTTGTCAAAGTCGACATTGTCCCGAAATGAGGATTATTTTTCCCCTTTTTGATTTTCTCGGATTTATCCTAATTTCCGTTGATTTGCGAGACGCTTTCCGAGAATTTCTCGATTTTCACGATTTTCCTCATCGCCCAAGGGCGTACAGTAAAGCGGCATTCTCAATGCCTACATTTGACCCTCGGATTAACTTTTCCCTTTGTTTCATTTCTTTACTTTGATTTGGCATGTTTTCAGTCATCTTTAGCATGAGCATATAGAATAAGCAAGCATACATCCATAGACCATTGACAATAGGGAAGCCTAAAAAGATCGAGTTTTCTCGGACGCATGGGGGTGCCTGACTCCTTCCCCATGCGTAACCAGAATCCTTACCCTTTCTCTGGCCCGCATTCATTTGTGCATTGTTCATTAGGCACAGAGCACACACATACATTCTGTATCTTATTTGCTTTCCAGTTTTCTTGTGTTTTCTGTTTTCCTCGTCTTTCCATTAAAAGACTAGGTGGCGACTTCTTTCCTTATCCTTTTTATCTTCCCTTGGTGTTTTCGGGTCTAGTCTCTTCCTCTGGATTCACCATCTTCGCCGTGACTGTATTGGGTCTCCTCGAGTGCTTCCACGCACCCGGTAGTAGGAGAGTCGTGTAAGGGTTCCACCGGCATGGTCACAAGGCGCGAAATCTTTTTGCTTGACTTTTGAACGAGCGGTCAATGTCGATCTTTGACCAGGCGGTCAATGTCTTATTCTCTTGCTTTTTCCTTGGATTTTCGCGGACATGAAATCCTTCTATTTGACTTTTGACCAGGCGGTCAAAGTCGACCTTTGACGAGAGGTCAAGGTCTTATCCCTTGCTTTCTTGGGTTTTCATGGGCGCGAAATCCTGCTGTTTGACTTTTGACCGGTGGTTAAAGTCGACCTTTGATCGGGTTGTCAAAGTCGACCTTTAACCGGGCAGTTAAAGTCTTACTCTCTTGCTTTGTCCTTGGATTTTTGCGGGCCGAAATCCTTCTACTTGACTTTTGACCGGGCAGTCAAGGTCCTATCCTTTGCTTTTCCTGGATTTTCGTGGGCACGAAATCCTACTGCTTGACCTTTGACTGGGTGGTCAAGGTCCTATCTTGTCTTTTTGCTTGGATTTTCACGGGCGTAAAATCCTTTTGCTTGGCTTTTGACCGGAAGGTCAAAGTCGACCTCTGACCGGGTGGTCAAGGTCTTATCCTTTGGTTTTCTCGGGTTTTCGCGGGTGTGAAATCCTGCTGCTTGACTTTTGACTGGGTGGTCGAGGTCATATCTTTTCCTTTGCCTGGATTTTTTATAGGCGCGAAATCCCTTTGCTTGACTTTTGATCGATGTTCAAAGTCAATCTTTGACCGGGCGGTTAAAGTCGATCTCTGACTAGGCAGTCAAGGTCCTATCCTTTTCTTTCCTAGGTCTTCGTGGGAGCAAAATCGATCCCTTTCCTCGCCCTAAGTCCGTGCAGGCAGGGCTTCCTTTCTTGCTTGACAAATCATATGTTTTGTCATGTCCTTTTCTTTGGGCTGGTACCCCCAACTACTTGGTTGACAACCGTCAAGCTGTCTGGCGATCGGGATGACACGACTTGGTTGACTTATCATATCTCGTCTTCACAGGTTGATAACCTCAATAATTCGGCTGATGAGTTCGACAACTTGTCATGTCCCTGCTAGTGATTTCCCTAGTGTGCAGGATTACTTTAATTTTTGCGGTATCACTTCAGCATTAGCATCAGCATTGTGTCTACTTCCAACACCCATTCTTGTGTGTGCAACACTAGCATTAGCTTTGCATTTACATTCGGCATCAGCTCTTGCATTTGTATTTTGTGTTGGCATTGCATACTCGGCATTTGGCTCGGCATTCGCATGCATATTAGCTGCACTTTGCATTTGCATTTCGCATTCGGCAACTAGTCATGACTTTCGGTGCATCCATCAAATAAGTGACCCAATGCCTATAGCAAACATAATCTCTCTGCAGCCTTAAAATGGGGGTATCCTGTCAACCCTGAGCATTGGCCTCGGTTCCCTTCGTCCCTCGATTTCGCTCAAGGAGGGGCATCTGTAGACACCCTGATTTTGAGGCGGCTCGTAGGCAAACTCTCAAGATGGATATTGCTTTGGACACGGCAAGCTTAACCACTTTCGAATCCTATTTGACATTTTGATTAGTTCGGGATCATCACATAAACCCACTGTAAGCCCATGGTCCAATCAGTAATCTAGGTAGCCAAGTGGAGAGCACTATTCTGAAGCACTAATGTGGAGCACCATGATGGAGCACCATGTGGCGCACTAATGTGGAGCACCATAATGGAGCACCTATGTGGCGCACCATGTTGGCGCACAGTCCTTTCCAGAGTGCTGGCGGTTGGCTGTCCATCTTCTATGCTTGTAACCTCCACTTGCGAATATTCTTCTACGAATCTACGCAAGTCTGTTGGTTTCCATGGCTTTTGGCATCCCAAGACTTTACAACTTCACCTTCTTTAAAAGCCACCCATGAACAACACTTTTAGCTCTCTTGGAAATTCACCACCTCTTAGCAACCAGTGCATCCACTTCCAAAGCACCCTTTTGCATCCCTAAGCACTCTCAGTCGTGACCAAAGCAGCAAGGAGGAGATACCTTGAGCCACCCAAGGAAGAGACATCGTAGGTATGTTCCTTTACCGACATTCACATGGGCTTTGCATGATATTCTGAATAAAACTTACACTACAAACTAGGATAATGTTTGTATGTTGATGCTTCTTTGTACTTTTTTGTTTAATTGGATGTTCATGATGCTCTTTTATATATTCAATGTTTGTTTATCATGATGACATCTTGCACTGTGTGGACTTTTTGGGCAATGTATCATAGTCCTGTAAGGCTATTGGCCCTGGAACATAGGCTATGATGCACCCCTTTGCATGCTATATCGTGTCCCCATGCTCCCTAAATCAACTAGGTAGTTGCATGAATCATAAAAGCCTCCATAGGCAGTTGCAATCTTAAGGAACCCATGAACATGCATGAATAAGGAGAGAGTGAAATGAATGATTTAGGCTTGGTTGTTTAGCATGATTATGTTCCCTGGCATCTAGATTAGTTACCTGAATAATCATTAAAATAACTAGTTGGATACATCCAGCCCAAGCTCTGAAATTAGACTGCATCCTGAAATATAGTATCTGGAGTGCACCAGGCTGGCACACCAGGTTGGAGCACCTTACTAGTGCACCATCCTAGCACACCAGGCTAACGCACTAGGCTGGAGCACCTTACTGGTGCACCACTAGGCTGGAGCACCTTACTGGCGCACCATCCTGGTGCACCATCCTGGTCATAGGATTCAAACAGTAGGATTTTGCATCATGGATTGCATGCTTTTTTGCTTGTTGTGGACTCTAATTTTTTCTAGTGTTTGATCTTAGATATATCATGATCATGTTTGCATAGTTTCATCATGTAATAACACTGTTTGCATTAGTTTTGTATCTAGTGAAGTTGGCCTGCCACTAGGGTCTGGTGAATTGGTTGCCTTCCTGGACTCTTGTTTAGAGGGTTCTTTTGCACTAGTCCATGATCTAGATCCAAGGAGCATAGCTGGGGTTCATTGATTTTATCCAAATAGGAGTTTTGTGGTCTTGTGTGAGGCTTATTGCCCGTGAGCACAAGATCCATGTCATGGTGTCTTGAGTTCACTCTTTCTTTTATGGTTTTATGGTGTCGTGAGTTCACTCTTTCTTTTATGGTTTTATGGTTTTCATGTCATGGTGTCTGATATGTTTGTAAGATTTTATATCGCATAGCATATCAGTCTAGCTTACTGTCTGTTTTGCAATTTCTAGGTCTCACTTTAGTGGCACACATTATTAGCACACTTTAGTGGAGCACTTAGGTGGTGCACCAAATAGGAGCACAATTCTAGCACACCAAACAGGCGCACCTGCTTGTTTCAGTGTACCAACAGTGGCTTTTGGCACAATATTTAGTATAGTTCCTGACTTGCTTTGCTTCTGGTTTTCTTTGATTGTTCTCTTGGACATATTAGGATGACTCCAGTCTGATTTCATACTCATTTATGCATGATAGCTTAGGTTTTGCATGTATTAAAGCGAGGACGTTAGCCACTCGATATTACTAGATCTATGGTTATATCCGTGCAATATCTTTGCACCGGTATTCGATCCATGACTTGAGTGATCTTTCAGAGCATTAGGACACACCCCACAGTCCTTTTACCCATATTTAGCATAAGGCATAACTTGCATGTAGCATCGCATTGCATATCGCCCTCGGGCGTACAGAAACAGGCTGAAAAGTCGACATTTCCGTATAAGTAAACGAGAAATCCATGAAAGACCGATTTCTCGGGCGCACGGGGGTGCCTAATACCTTCCCCATGCGTAACAGGGATCCTTGCCCAATTTTCTAGTTCATGTTTGACCTTTCCATTGGTTTATTGCATAGTTTTAGTATTTTGAAATGATTTTTTTTGTCTCCCATTTTTAAGTAAACTAGGTGGCGACTCTTGCATTTTTATCGTTGTTTTTATTACTTTTGCTGTGACTTCGCTGGTCCTCGCACATTTAGTCTTTTGTGCCACACCCGAGGCTGTCTCCGGTATGGTTACAGTTCGTTGCATGGCTCACGTCCTTAAATAGCCATGCCCCTAGGAAGGTGTGGACGCGGCCAACCAGACGTCCATGCATGCCCGGAAAAACCAGCAGAACCACACACCACAACCACTTGCTCCTAGTACGAGGCCAACTGCAAGTCTCACCAACCGACCCACAAGCGTAGGCCCCATACAGACCCACACACGGGTCCACAAGTACAGTGCTGACCACTCACAATGCCAACTACATGGGGATAAGCACAGGAACACACAAATAGAAGCCGACCCACGTGGCCCAAGTCTAGAACCACAATTTCATGCAATGGGCCTCAAGAACAGTAACATTCGTCCAGAAATAAATTCATTAAAAATATAAATAATTACAAAATGAATTTACGGTGTTACATCCTAACCACCTTAAATAAAGATTTCGCCCTGAAATCACTAGTAGGAGAAAAGATATGGGTATTGGACTAGGATGGTGTCCTCATGTTCCCACATGGCCTCCTCAGCTCCATGATGCTGCCGCCACACCAAAACCAACGGAATCACTTTGTTTCACAATACCTGCTCTTTGCGGTCGACATTCTAGACGACATCTTCTATAAAGGATAGATCTTCCTGAAGCCCCTCTAGCGGAACTGGAATCACATGAGATGCGTTAGCCAGACACTTCCTCAGCATGGAGACATGCAACACATCCTGCACAGACGACATTTCTGATGGTAGATCTAATCGATAAGCATCCTCACCGATTCTTTGAGTAACCTCGTACGGGCCAATATAGCATGGACTCAACTTCCTACGCTTCCCTGACTTCATGACACCCTTAGTCGGCAACACCTTCAAGAGCACATAGTTTCCCACCAGAAATTCCAGCGGTCTCTGCCTCCTATCGTCATAACTCTTCTGTCGACTTTATGCAGCCAATAGTCTACAACAGATCAGATCAACCTTGTCAGCATACAGTTACACAAGCTCAGGACCAATCAACTGACGCTCGCCCACCTCGCTCTAGTAAATTGACGACCTTCATGGCCTACCATACAAAGCTTTGTACGGTGCCATCTTGATGCTCAAGTGATAGCTGTTATTGTAAGCGAACTCAATTAATGGCAAATAGTCTTTTCAACTCCCTTGCAGGTCTAGGACACATGCCCTAAGGATATCTTCAGTGTCTGGATAGCCCTCTCTGTTTGACCATTCGACTAAGGATGAAATGTTGTACTATAGTTGAGTATTGTATCAAAGGCCTCCTATAGAGTCCTTTAGAACCTTGAGGTAAACCTTGTTTCTTTGTTCGATACGATGGACACCAGAACACCATGCAACTGAACCACCTCGGAAACATACAACTCCACCAGACGATGCATTGGAAGCCTCACTTGAATGACCAGGAAGTGAGTAGACTTGGTTAGTCGATCCATGATCACCCATATGGTGTTATTCTTTCTTTAAGTATGCGGCAAATCAATCACAAAGTCCATAGAGATGTGCTCCCACTTCCATATAGGAATGTCCAATGGCTGCAAGGTTCCTCTAGGTCTCTGGTGCTCTGCCTTGACCAATTGATAGGTTATACACGTTGCCACGTGGTCGGCAACATCCCTCTTCATGTCAGGCCACCAAATGTTCTACTTCAGGTCTCGGTATCTCTTCGTACTCCTAGGGTGAATAGTGTACCTAGACCGATGTGCTTCATCAAGTAATCTCTACCTAGCCTCCTCATGTTGGGACATGTACAAGCGTATATCATACTTCAATTCTCCATATGCCCCAACAGAGAAGTGAGGCTCTCCACCAGCCTCCAGCTTCCCAAACACAGCTGGAACAAAAGAATCCAGTTGCTGATAGGCGACAATAAACTCTATCAGTTTGGGACGAATAGATAGGTTGGCCACTCAAGCACCAATCGTTCCTTGAGCTTGCCGCTTCAGCCTGTAGCTCACCAGATCTTCAAACATGGTCCATTCCTTGACCATCAGACTTGCTAATACGTGCGTATGCCAACTCAAAGCATCGGCGACCACGTTGGCCTTCCTAGGGTGGTAGGACAGGCTGAAATCATAGTCCTTCAGATACTCCACCCACCAGCATTGCCTGAACTTGAGGTCCCTTTGAGTGAAGATATACTTCAAGCTCTGATGATCGGTGAAGACCTCAAACTGCTCCCCATACAGATAGTGTCGGCAAAGCTTGAGAGCAAACACTACGGCAGCCATCTCCAAATCGTGGGTCGGGTAGTTCTTCTCATGATCCTTTAGTTGGTGTGAAGCATATGCAATGACATTACCATGCTGCATTAAAACACACTCCAACCCAACGCCACTGGCATCACTATACACAGTGAAGCCACCACTCCCAGAAGGTAGAGTCAACACCGGGACAGAAACCAGATGAGACTTCAACTCTTAGAAACTCGCCTCACAATTCTGGTCCCAACAGAATGGAACTCCTTTCCTGGTCAACTCTGTTAGAGGCACAACTATGGAGGAGAAATCTCTGATAAATCTCCTTTAATAGCCCACCAAACCTAAGAAATTCCTATTCTTTGCCACAGTCCTAGGTTGCTCTCAAGTGCTCACTACCTCGACCTTGGTTGGATCCACTTTGATGCCTTTTCCAGAAATCAAATGGCCAAGGAACATACCTTCACTTAGTCACAACTCACACTTGGAGAATTTGGCGTGCAGCTGATGACACCTCAAAGTATCCAAAATGGCCCTCAAGTGCAAGGCATGAGTCTCCACATCAGGGGAGTAGACCAGCATGTCATCAACAAAAACTACAATGAATTGGTCCAAAAAAGGGCTGAAAATCTTGTTCATCAAATCCATAAATGTAGTCGGAGCATTAGTCAAGCTGAAAGGCATGACTGTGAACTCGTAATGCCTGTACCACGTTTGAAAAGCAGTCTTCTGAATATCTGAGTCTTGTATCCTCAATTGGTGATACCCTGACCTCAGATCAATCTTCGAGAACACAAATGCAGACTGCAACTGATCGAACAGGTCATCAATCTGGTTCAGCAACTGATCGAACAGGTCATCAATGCAGGGCAAGGGATACTTGTTCTTCACTGTAATCTGGTTCAGCATCTGATAATCTATACACAGTTGGAGCGAACCATCTTTCTCATAGACGAATAAGACAGGCACTCTCCAAGGAGACACACTCGGCCTGGTAAACTCCTTGTCTAGCAACTCCTGTAATTGGGTCTTGAGCTCTTGCAACTCCGCTGGGGCCATGCAATAAGGTGGCTTCGACACAGCAATAGAAATAGGGATCAGATTGATTGCAAACTCTATTTTCCTGTGAGGTGGCATACTAGGCAAATCATCAGGGAAAACATCGGGATATTCACACACCACGAAGATATTGTGAACACCTAACTCAAGAGAAGTGAAGGTAACTATACTAGTTAGATATCCCATGCAACCCCTGGCCAAGGACTTATAAGCCTTCATAGCTGAAATGACAAGCTTAGGCTCACCTTAACACCCACCTTGCACAAAGAAAGACCCATCCTCAGGAGACCCAAAATAAACTCTCCTTTGAGCACAGTCGATCAAAGAGGACTGCTATGCCAACCAATTTATGCCTAGTATCACATCGTACTCCTACATGTCCTCACATTGTACTCCTATATGTTTATCACGATCAGGCTTACGTCGAACTCTTTGCCATTCAACATCAAGTCGACAGACTGTAGGTACTTCTTTGCCAAACTAGGCTTCCCCAATAGTGTTACTACGTTGAGATGAAAGGCCAGTTTAACCGGTCTCTCTCCCAACTCTACCGCAAAAGATTCAGAGACAAAGGAGAAAGAGCTTCCTGAGTCAAACAACACTTTGGCCATCCGGCCAGCCACAATAAAAGAACCTGATGGCCAAGCAAAACAATAACACCACATCTATACATTCAGACATTTGTCCCGGTTACAAAAGATATTAAAACAATTATAGAGGGTCACAATATTAACTAGTCATCCTTACCCTCAACTACATCTCCCGAAGTCTCAGCGTCTAGAGCTGAAATGGTAAACACCCGTCCCCTAGTCGGCTACTGTGGTGCGCTTCCTGCCTTCTTGGGCAGTTCCAGATAGAGTTTCTGAACATGTCCCACCTTCCCCTAGTTGTAGCACACCATTGGAGTGGAAGTTTGCCGAGGATGAGGACAATGTACAACAATGTGGCCCACTTGACCACAGTTGAAACACTGGTTCCCATCGGGAGCTCTGGACCCTGTTAGACTGAAGCCAGCTGCACTACTCCTAGCAAAGCTCTACCGACCTGCAGAGGAAACACTAGACCTCCTATTCTGCTTCTTCTCAAGGCTACTTGAACTATTAGTACTTGGAGGATTAGAGAGAGAGAATCGTGAAGTAAAAGAAGACTTACCCTTCCCTTTAAAATGGCTCTCCAGATACTTCTGATGCTCTACCTTGAAGCGATAAGCCATCTTGACTATGTTCTCTATAGTCTGACAACGACAGCCCATCAGCTTCACCCGTAGCCCTAGGTTCAGACCATCTAGAAACCTCTGCATCCGCTCCTCCTCAGACTCATAAGTGGGAGCAAAATGTTCCAACCAGGCGAACTTAGTCTGATACTCGAGCACCAACATCATGCATTGCTTTAGACTCTAAAAGTCTCGGCAAAGCTGCTCCTTCACATGAGCAGGGAAATATTTATCATAGAAGGTCGCCTTGAAATCCTTCCACTAGATGCTGACAGTTACTAAGTTCGAGAACTTTAGCCGCCTCATAGACTTCCACCACTTATTTGCCTCATCATCTAGCAGATAAGTTCTAAATGCTCCTTTGGGCAAGTTATGCTCTCCAACATCTTCACCACCTTCTTCAGCCAAGCCTTAGTCTCTTCAGCACCAACTTTGCTCTTGAACGACGGTGGACGAAGCTTTGTGAATTGGCTGAGCCACTAGCTCTACTCTTGTTGAAGGTATGGGAAATCTCGTACGCCAAGCTCCCAGTTTGGCACGAACAACCTTCCATCCACCTACTTCCTATTGGAGCTTATATTCCTCAATAGGGGCCTTGCCTTTGCAAATATGAGGAGGCATCCTGAAGGTGAGAGGCAAAACACTTGCACCACAAACAAAACAGCAACTAAAAGACCATGAAGAAAGCTAGTGCAGACTTTACCATGCATGCAAAATCCATGGAGTCTCTAGATCGGACACCTTAGGCTAGTGCAACCTAGTGAACTTGGTGCTTTAATACCACATTTGTAATGTCCCTAATTTCTATAATAATTTAAAACAAATTAAACTACAAAAAATTAGCAGCTAAATGGTAATATCAACTACTAGGAACCAGTGTGTGCAGCTACAAGACTCCGGACTATATGTACTATGCTAAAACCCATCTACTTGCCTGCACCTATAACCCAAAATCACGAAGAAAGCATGAGTGACAAAAGTCACCCAGCTCACATCCTACGAAAAATAGTGGAAAACAAATCTAAATTAATTTTTCCTTAAAAATTATTTCACAAATCATTTTTTTCCAAAACCATCAAGACTGAAAACCAGGCTCAACAGGTCGAAAACCATAGCAAACGCGGCCTATACCGGTCAAAATAGAAAATAGGGTTTTACCAGCCCAAAACCACAAACAAGGCCCTCAATGACCAAAGCTACACACAGTGAGTCGAGAAGCTTGATGCCAGGCTACAACTCTGGCCACAAGTAGTCACCGAAGTGCATTGCACTGCCACAGTGAAGCCACCCTATGCAGGAGCGATCACCGTCCTACGATTTTCTCACTTGGAGAACCCTCATAAAGCCAACCCCTCTTTGGGAAGGCAATCCTGTCTCTCAGAACGCTACCAACTACGGGGCATATGTCCCACCCACACTGGCCACCATAGGATATGCCTCCTCATGGCGTCCTCCATACGATGCTCAGGAGGGAGTATCATACCTCCACACCCAACAACACCTAAGCCTCAATGCTCACAATGACAGCAGGAGTATCATACCTCTCCGTCATGCTACAAGACACTTCAATCTGTGGACCTCAACCTCGGCCCCGTCAGGGAGTATCCTACTTCCAAGACTTGACGAACACTCGCCTTGGTCTCTCGGCCCCCGAGCTCAACCAAGGAGACGTGTCCGACCACCCAAGAATGTCGTCACATTTCCTGGTCCTAACGATACGATCCTACGGTGTCTCGATCTGCATAAAGAAAACTAGGAAAACATTTCCAAATAGTCCAACATATCTCTTTGCAAACCATTTTCAAAACCATTTTATACCTTGGAAAACTCTTTCGAAAATCTTCATAAAATTAGTGCATCAGGTGTCTCAAAAGACCACCCCTGATGACTCACTGTAGACACCCCATATGCTTGCAGCTAGACCCTAAACCTAAACCTTAAACTTAAACCCTAGCCTAAAACCCTAGACCTAGCCTAAGCCCTAGTCCAAAACCCTAGGCTTAGCAAACCGTAGTCTAAAGCCTTAGACTAAACCCTAAATCCTAATCCAAAATCCTTAGCTAGCCTAAACCCTAACCTAAACCCTAAGAAAGCCTAAACCTAAGTCCAAAACCCTAGGCTTAGCAAACCCTAGTCTAAAACCCTAGACTTAACCCTAAACCCTAATCCAAAATCATAAGCTAGCCTAAACCCTAAACCTAGCCCTAAACCCTAATCCAAAACCCTAAGCTAGCCTAAACCATAACTTAAACCCTAAACCCTAAACCCTAATCTAAAACCCTAACAACCTATAACAATCTCTAACAACCCTAACCACTGCCCACTCCATCATAACAACCTCTAACAACCTATAACAAACTCTAACAACCCTAACCACTTCCCACTCCATCATAACAATCCTAACCACTTCCCACTCCACCATAACAACCTTTAATCACCTATAACAACTTCTAACAACCTATAACAAACCCTAACCACTTCCCACTCCACTATAACAACCCTAACCACTTTCCACTCCACCATAATAACCCTAACCATTTCCTACTCCACCATAACAACCTCTAACTACCCATAACAACCCACAACAAACTACCTAGCCATTGCAAGCCTATAAATACCCCCCCATTTGCAAGAGAAAAAAAGGGGGAAAGGGGGAAAAAGGGGAAAAAAAGGAGAGAAAAAAACTTGAAAATTTTGAGAGGAGAGCAACCAAGGAGAATTGTTCCAACCAGAGCAACCAGTGGAAGCTTAGATCAGAGAGGAAGCTTAGAGAGGAGAAAAATCAGAGTTTAGACAACTCCGACCACCTCTCCGGCGAGCTCCGACGGTCTCCGGCGACCTCCTCCACTGCCAGCTCAGGTAAGCCTCGATCCCAGCTCAATTTCTCTCAATTCCAGTTCCTTAAGACCTCCTCAATCTTCCTGAGTTGATTCCAGTAAGGCTAGGTAGCTTCCTTGGTTGGAATCAGAGTTTTTTGGGTCACCGGACACGATTCTCTTGCAAGGGAGGTGGGGGCACGAATCTAGTGAGTGATTCATGCCCTAGTGTGTGTGATTGAGTTGGTCTTGGTCCCTTCTTCCTCCTCCTCCACCTTGGAAGCCTCTCCCTCATTCTAGACGCCACTGGAGAAGGGCCGCCAGATGTAGCTTCGCCGTCGCCAGAGAAGATGACCCCTAGAAGGGGTCGACCGGATGCCTCACGCCTTGTAGTGCCTCTCCGACCCTCGGGACATGTTCCTCTACACTCCCCTAGCACACCGAAGCACACTAGACCTTGCATCAAAGCCTGATCAGGTCCAGCAGCCGTCGTCGCCGAAACCGTCGTAGGGCATGGTCGGGAGGGAAGCTCGTGCAGCGCTTCATGACCTCTTCTTCTTCGTCATCGTTGTCGGAGTCGTGACGACAGCGAGTGAGGTGGGAAGAAGACTGGGGCCGCTCATTGCCGGATCCAAGCCGTTGGATCTTTCCCTCATCCTTCCCTCTTGCTCACAGCAGGTTTGGATTCCCGATCAGGCATCAGGGAGGCCTTGAAAGGCATCCCAGATGGCCGTCGATGGCGAGGTTCCGTCGACGGCGGCCATCGTTCTTTTTTATCTTTTAGAAATAAAAACTTCTTTTAAAAAATTTGTCTCTTTTATTTTGTTTGTAACTAGGTCCTTTTATTTTGCTTTTAGGTCCTTGCATTAGTTTTTTAATCATTTTAATAGTGATTTGTTTTGTAAAATTGTAGTGTGACCCTTGTACATTTTTGTTAATGTTTTCCAAGCTTTAATTTTTGACTTAAAACCCTTTGATTTACTTTTCATTCATTTTAAGTCCATAATTTGCACAGAAAACCCTAGATTTCATTAAAATTGTTCTGAATGCATGTTTTTCCTGGCACAATTGCAAATTAAACCCTAGAGATTCAAAATTTTACTTAAATGTGTTCATAATTGTATTTTAAACCCTGAACTTCACTGAATTTAAACTGAATGTATTGTTTTTATTGGCATATTTAAAAATCAATCCCTGAAGATTCATGTTTTCAACCATGAGTCCATTATTTTTCACTTTTAACCCTGAATTCTTCAAAATTGCATTAAACACATGTTTTACTGACAAAATTACAGATTTGCCCCTATAAGTCCTAATTTTATAAAAAATGCACAATTTTGCACATTTAACCCCTTACTTCTTTAAAATTACATAACATGTGTTTTCTTAAACATCTTAGCTGATTTAGCCCTGGAAACTTTAGTCTTTACTTAGGACATGTATTTTTTGCACAGAGGCCCCTGGAAATTTACATATTTCACTCATGCTTTCATTTTGTACATTTTGTTACCATTTTTCATGCTTGTATCCTCATGCCTTTATTCTTACATCATGCACGCATTTCCAACTTGATTCAAACTTGATTTTCACATTATTTCCCAGATTTCTTCTGATTTTTACGATTTTGATTTGATTTGAATTTCCATCGCCCAAGGGCGTACATTAACAAGCTTAACTGGGAAATTGTAACTTTTAGATATCTTTGAAACTTTATATACGTAATAATAGAGTTGTAGTGATACAATGTAGAAATGTTTACACTATTACATGGTAAAAGTGTACTAATAAAATTTAAAGGCAAAAGTATATTGTAGAACACAAGGTTATTGAGGCACCCTTGTCGTATCCTAGTTAGGCGTTTGTGTGCCCAGTGTTTCTCTTAACTAACTAGAACCTTGTCGGATCCAAATCAGGATATGGTAGGATCCACATATTTTAAACAAAACCTTGGATTTTCAGAATGAAAATCTTGTCCCCATCCCCAAAACTGACGGCTCCCCCTCCCTTCCCCCTCTCCCTTTGGCCTGCAAATGTCCTTTGACAACCTTTTCTTCCTCCTTCGGTAGTTTTTTTCTGCCATCTTTGTGGAGTTCTGTGGTGGGTTCACATCTTCTTCCTTCTTCCTATTTGCGAGGTAAACTTCATCTAATCATCTTTTTCACATCTTTTTCTTTCTCCTTTATCTTAAGGACTGATGAGAATCTCAACTTTGGAAAACAACTTTGGCCTGCAAATGTCCTCTGACAACCTTTTCTTCCTCCTTTGTTAACAGGCTTAACAATGCCGACATTGACCCAAATGAAGATTATTTTCTTCCATTTGATTTTCTCAGATTTCTTCAAGTTTCCGCTGATTTGTGTGACGCTTTTCGAGTATTCCTGATTTTCACGATTTTCCTCAATTGCCCAAGGACGTACGGTAAAGTGGCATTTCCAATGCCTACATTGTCCCTAGGATTATTTTCCTTATTATTTCTTCTTATTCATTTCTTCTTATTGATTTGGCATGTTTTCACATTCATCTTAGGTATGTGCATTCAGAGTAGACAAGCATACATATAATAGATCATTAACAAGTAGGAAACCTAGAAAGATAGAATTCTTCGGCCGCATGGAGGTGCCTAACACCTTCTCCATGCGTAACAAGAATCCTTATCCTTATTCTGGCACACATTGGTTTGTGCATTACATCCATTAGGCACGGAGCATACATGTGTTTTCTTCACATTGATTTCTTTAGGTTTTTTCCTTTATATTTGGTTTTTCTCGTCTTTCTATTAAGAGACTAGGTGGTGACTCCGTTTCCTTATTCTTTTCTTATCTTTCCTTGGTGTTTCCGAGCCTAGTCTCCTTCTTTGGATTCACCATTTTCGTCGTGACTATATCGGGACTCCTCGTGTGTTTCTACGCACCTTAGAGAGTCGTGTAGGGTTCCATTTAGACATGGAAATGGGGCCGGGCCGGCCCTGGGCCGCCTGGCCCAGCCCGAGTTCTGTCCAGCACGGGCCAGGAAAAAATAAACGTGGGTCGGGCCGGGCTAGGCCCGTCGTGGGCCGTGGGCCATGCCGGTCCTAACAGGCAGCCCCGCCAAGGCTCGTAGAGTAGGCCCATTTAGGCCCGCAAAAACACCTTAGGCCGGGCTGGCCCGTGAATAGTAACAATTTAAAAAAAAAAAAACACAGGGCCGGGCCAGGAGCCCAACCAGTTTTAAAAAAAATTAAAAAAAAAAAAAATAATTAAAAAAAAAATAGAACAGGCCGGGCTGTTGGCCTAGCTTGTTTAAAAAAAAAAAAATAGAACGACCCAGCCCGTTTTAAAATAATAATAATAATAATAAAACAGAACAAAGGACCGTTGCAAAATTCTAGCCGTTATCCAGCCGTTGCAAAAAAATAGCAACGGCCATTTTTGAAATTTTTTTTTAATTTTAAAAATCAATATTTTTATCTTATAAATACCCCCCACCCCATTCATTTTTCTTCACAACTCAATCTTCTCTTTTACAACTTTCTCTATTACAAATTTCTCCCAATTTTCAAGTGAAGATTTCGCTGTTTGGCTTTGGATTTTGCCCAGTCTTCTGCTCTCCAGACTCTAGTCTCCCACACAACACTAGTTGAGCCAGCAACATCAAAATTTCTTTACTTCTAATCCCTCCAAATTCTTTACTTCTAATTCCTCCATTTTTGGATTTTGGTTTTTGTGGGGTTAAGGGTTTTATTATTTTATATTAAAATGAAAAATATTGGTAATGTTGGTAGCCATGACTATATCCCTAGTATGGAGTTAGATCAGCCTCAGTCTACCCCAACACATACTTCACAGTCCACAGCCACTAAAAAACCTAGGAAACAAAGTTCTTGGGTTTGGGAGCATGTTAAATTAGACCCTGTAGATCAAACTAGGTGTTAGTGTAATTATTGTAATACCACATACACATGTCCTAAGGGAGGGGGTGTAGGTCATATATCTAGACATTTACAAAAATGTATACCCAAATATAATAAAAATGACAACACTGATTTAAAACAATTAAAATTACAAGTAGGATCTAGTGGTATAATTAATTGGAAATATAATACAGAAGAAGTTAAGGAAGGAATAACTAAATTTATAGTAAAAGACGAACAACCATTTTCTTTTTCTGAAAATAAAAATTTTGAATCATGTAATTAAAATTATTTAAATCCATAGTTTAAAAGTTTTTCTAGAAATACAACAAGAAATATAATTTATAAAACATTTTAAAAAGATCAAAAAGATTTAATTGGAATATTTTTTTGTTTATTATGTAAAATATCATTAACATGTGATGTTTGGACTAGTTCAAATAAATTTCCATATTTATGTTTAACTGCATATTGGATAGACATAGAATGGAATTTACAAAAAAGATTAATTGCTTTTAATGTTTTTGATCATCCACATACTGGTAAAGCTATATCAAATATGATAGAAGATATTACTAAAGAATATAATATATTTTTTAAAATAAATACAATATCATT
>JAMKQA010016849.1:0-22665 GCA_024699735.1 Posidonia australis
CAACACAAAGGAAGAACTTAGCAAAAGGTTTGAGATGAAGGACATGGGAGAAGCATCTTATGTTCTTGGAATACAGATCCTTAGAGATCGGGGATCTGGAATACTGAGTATAAATCAGGAAAGATACCTACGTACAGTGCTGAAAAGGTTTGTAATGGATAATTACTCCTCATCTCCTACACCATATGTTTTTGGGAAAAGATTAACTAATAACCAATGTCCTATAAAAGGAAAAGAACCTTTAAGAACACCTTATGCCTAAGTGGTTGGAAGTTTAATGTACGCTATGTTGTGTACACGACCAGACTTAGCATATGCTGTAAGTGTTGTCAACAGGTATCAAAGTAATCTCGGAACAAAACATTGGAAAGTTGTAAAAAGAATAATGAAATATGTGAAAGGAACTCTACATCATAAGTTGACTTATCAAGCGGATGAGCTTGAATTGCTTGGTTATACAGATGCTGATCTGGGTGGTGACAAAGATGATGGAAAGTCCACTTCGGGACATGTATTCATCTTTGGAGGTGCAGTTATATCTTGGGGGAAGTAAAAAGTAAGGATGTGTAGTCAAATATACACAGGAAGCTGAATATGTTGCCTATAGTGCAGCTGCATCACATGCTGTTTGGATCAGGAGATTTATAAATGATTTAAATCTCAACTTAATAAATGGTCCAATAGAAATGTATTGTGATAACCAAGCGACAATAAGTCTTGTACATAGTGGTGCAAATACAACAAGAGGACAACACATTATTATACTTTATCACTATATTCGTGATATTGTGAAAAGTGGGAAAATAAAACTCAGTTACATTCTCACATCAGATATGATTGCTGATCCTATGAGAAAAGGAATTATAGTAGAAAAATTCATTAAGTTTGTAAACTTAATGAGATTAAGGTACATTTCCATAGATAATGGAAATGAAGAACATTCTCATGAGTAGTGGGAGCGGAAAATTGAAATTATAGACTTCACGAATAGTAGAAGTAGAAGATTAACATCTCCTTGCTAGAAACTTAGACGTAGTCTTCATCATCAAGTGAGAGATGTTGACTGGTGGTCATGAAGACCACCGTTACAGTCAACGGAGGTCAAAGAAATTATTGATCGGAGTTATTAGCTTTGATTCGTCGGAGTTATTGGCCGGCGTAAATCAGGAAGCCGTTACTAGGGCGGAGGGAGGTGGAGACGTTGAGACTCCAATATAAATACATAGGAAAACGAAGGGAAGATTATCAAGAAAAACATATCTTCATTTCTTGGTTTCTCCACATCGTCGGAGCTCCAATCCGGCGATCTACAATGACTGTCAACCAACTACAATCGATGGTTGATGGCAAGTGATTAGTGGTCAACTACGATCGACGGCTAACTTCGACGTAGGTCGATGGCTGCCAACCAACTCCAAGTAATGATGGTTGGCTATGGTCACTGGTTAGAAGTTACCGTTGACGTCCATTATCATTAAAAAACGAAAAAGATATTTTCACTTTTTAATTAGTTATTAAGCATTAAGAAGTTAAGTTAAAATTAGAACACAAAACAAGAACATGATAGGTGAGAATCTATCTACAAAAATCTCAATTAAAAAGTTTTTTTCAGAAAAAAAAAAAAAATTCTAAGAAACTCTAGCCTACAAAAGTCGAAAACAAACATCCCTTAATTGATCAACATTAATTTCATAGGCAAGCGAGACACGAGACTGCACATAGAACGAAGAAGGTGGCATACATCTGAAACTTAACAGATTGTATCTATTTTTTCGGCTTACCCTTATGCCATTACTACCCGAATACACGATTCTTTAGTTCATAAGATCTAAGTAAAATTCAACTGCCACCTTTACCAACCATTAAAAAAATTCAACTAGCGTGGTACGCGTGCAGTCACCGTACGTACATCACTTGGACACGATAAAAACGATCACAACTTCGTTTTCGCGTTTACATTCTTCTTTGTCCGCGATATGTCATTTCCAGATATAAAAACCCTCATCTCTAAATCCCATTCTGCAAGCTCTCTGTTCTCTCTACATGGGGCAAAAAAAAAAAAAAACAAAAAAAAACCAAGCATGCAAAATGCCAGATGGAAGCGTAGAGCATTAAGCTAGTAATCTTCCTCGCAAAAGTATTTTTTAAAAAAAAAAAAAAAAAAAAAAAAAGGTGTGAGAGAGACTTCGTAGAGCTCAATCTGGATGCAAGGGCAGCACGGTAATTCAGCACGGCAGTTGGGACGGTTGGGTCCCCGTCGCCGCGCCGCGTCGTGCTCAAGCGCGCGTCGTGCATGTGTCACTCTGTCCCCCCACCCTGACCTGCATGCACCGTCGATTCCCAACGACGAAGTCGAATGACCAAATCACCCCTTGACACCGCGCCACCAGGTCTCGCCTTCCCCGAAAAAAAAAACAAAAAACAAAAAACAAAAGAGGAGGCTAGCGGGACCCACGGGGTCCACCACGAGTAGGACGGCTGCTGACCCAATGCGATGGACAGCGCGTAGCCCGCGTGAAGGGCGGGGGGTTCTGGGCCTCTGGCGTTTCTCCAACCCAACAATTATGGTATTGTCGGTATAATAACGAAGCTTTGGGGCATTGCATTACGTTACCCGTAGAAGCAAGGAACACGTTCACCGTTGTCATTATCATTTGTGGTGGTTTGGGTGTCGGTGGGCGCGACAACGATTCTGGAAAGGGTCCATTTTTTTTTTTTTTGACAGTATCGTTCTCTCTGATTCGTCGAACAGCGTCATCGAAATCATGGTCCTTGAGGTACACATGATCCTAAAAGATCTTCATGACTTTGAATTGGCAGAAAAAAAAACCAACGTCTTTCCTAGTGTTTCTAATCCGGGACAATGGTCTGTCGTGGCCACATTAACGCGAACTAACAGCGATTATGGGTGGACAAGGTTCGATTTGGTTCGGTCTGTAACAAAACCACAAACCAAACTATATAATTCGGTTTGAACAAATCGAATCGAACCGTTTTATTTATTGAAACCGAACCAAACCGAACAATTCAAAATCGGTTTGGTTAGGTTCGGTTTGTGGTTTAACCATTTAAAAAAATATATAGAAAAAAAATAAAATGTTGATAGTGAAAAATGAAAGAATATAACTAAATATGAGATATAACGACAATAAACACATCTAATATTGCAAAATTTAAATAGAAATAACAATTCTTCGTAATATGAAATTTTCATGTATCATGTTATGATAGAATTACAGTAGTGAAGCTTATCGATTACAAGAATCAAATATAAAACAGTCTGGTAAAAGATACATAAAAATGATCAAAAACGTTTTTATTTAACTTCCAATAACAATCAGTTAAAAAAATAACATAGTAAAAGATATATAAGAATGACTATGATTCGAGCTATGGTTCTAAACGATACATAATTATATTCTTTTAAATATTTAATATACGTATTAACATATATAGTTTATATTAGGTTCGGTTCGGTTAAATCGTCCTTGAAACCACAAACCGAACCATATGGAGATATTTCAAACCAAATCAAACCACTGAATTTGAAAAATCGAATCGAACCGCTAAAAATGGTTGGATTCGGTTCGATTAACCGATTTAGACGGTTTAGGTGTCCACCCCTAACAGCGATGTTAGTTGAGGGGTAGTGCAAATACAGTTAATGACAAAAACAAGGGGGTGCCACATTTCTTGACAATGCACCGTAGAAGCTGCCGGCTCGGGTGCTTGAAAAGGCACGCAATTGCATCGTTAGCAGATTTAGATGCTAGTGCTTGAAAAAGGATGATTTTTTAGACCCGGTGCTTGAAGAGGATGATTTTCCACACAGTTGCGTCGTCAGCAAATTTAGACTCTGGTGCTTGAAAAGAATGGTTTTCCACACAATTGCATTATTAGCAAGTTTAGGCTCGGGTGCCTGAAAACGATCATTTTCCACACAATTGCATTATTAGCAAATTTAGACTTGGGTGCCTGAAAAGGATGATTTTCCACATGATTGCATCGTTACCAAATTTAGACTCTAATGCTTGAAAAGGATGATTTTGCACACGATTGCATCGTTAGCAGATTTACACTCTAGCAGTCCATTTCAGCACAATCAGAAAGAAATTTAACTATTTAAATCCAATATCACTGAGCTCTGCTGATGTCTCATATCGGGTAAATTGAAAAAGGAAAAACTAATGAACTCTATTAATGATTCTTTGTAGGATGGCTTAGATCAATTTCGATAATTCACAAAAGTAGACAAAATTAAGTGCTGGTAGAAAATTTCGAAACCAGAAATGTTGGTAGAACTCTTTGAAATGGAAAACTTGATGTTATCGGTAAGATTTATTGGAATGGCTTGAGTAATAATTCCCCAAATTTTACAGCCGACTAAAGCAGCAATATATGCAGAAGATATCTGCAATAACTATCAGCTGACTCGCTTGAGCTTTAGTTACAAAGAAATGGAGAATGCTCAGCAGCCATTTACAATACGAAATGTTGTAATGTGAAGGTCTTAAGTCGGAACCGCACAGATTCAGAGAATTGATTCTAGTTCTTTTAGATCTTTGTCCAGCTCCTCAGGCTTGCTTTCTTCCTCTAGGTAGCTTGGCTCCATATATGCCTCTGCAATTGCCCTTCCTTTATCTAGAACATCAGTGGGAACAGTCTGCAAAAGACTGCAATGAGAAAGCAATGAATGTTTAGGTGCTCTCTTCATTCTGGTTAGCCCAGTGAGCCAAGAGAAATAGATACCAGCTCCAAGTAAAACTGTCAAACTTAATTAGCTCGTAATCTACAGCACGAGGTAAAACTTCAGTAACAATGCTTGACAGAACTGCCGAATGACAAAGGAAGGACAAAGTCAACATAAGAGATCATTTACCTATCGAGAGCACCCAAAGCTACATCAATCTTGCTCCTCATTGTTCCAATTGAGGCTGATGAATCCTTCCTTAATGCACGCAATAGCAATGAGTCAAGATCCTCCAACGCCCTGAAGAAGCAAAGAGTCACCATCATTCACCTTCGAACAATAACGCAAACTCACTGCCTGCCAGCTCAATCAAGCAACACAAAGTGCATTGAGAAATATGCGATAAAATAGCTCATACGTCAAGCATTTATCCACGGCCTCTGAAGCCAGTTTCCCTTTGCCATCATCTGATGCATATTGTGCAACCTGAAATTTCAAAGGAAATTCTCAGTATTAAGAGGATCTCATCTAACTAAGAATGCCACATTGCGACTGAGAAGAGGAAAAAATAAAATGTTTTGCAGAACATTTTAATAATTCTCTGTTAAAAATGCAATGGTCCAGAGCAGCTTTTAACGCTTTTTATAAAAAAAAATGAGGTTTTTAGTATGTGCTATGGTTATTTTCTTTAGGATAGATGCATTGTACTTTGTAAACAGGTAAACATTGCTTAACAAAACTAAAATATTAAGATTTTTGTCAAGCATTAATCACTGCCAAAACATAAAGATTTTATGTCAAGCATAAACAATTTCAACTCAATAAACCCAGCTAAGATCATGTTAAGTCAAAGAAGGATTATGGTGTGAGACATCGCAGTACTAAGTTAGGATAGTTGAAATAGATAATATTTGATTAACAGTGGCAGTGCCAATACCAAGACATCAGCTTTGGAAACTATTCGACGAAAACTTTAAAAGAAGATTAAGCTAGTTCACAAATGATTAAGGGGTAGCTATCAACATTGGGATAAAAACTTGGTAAACTGTGGACAGAAATTTGTGCATTGGCGTCAAAAATATACATATAAAGCATTAAAAAAAATCTTGTTAGTTATTTTTTTAACAAATCCATCTGTGGAGCATGTGGCACCACCACTGTTGATATGTCATGTTACTGAGCCAAAACATCTCATATGGTAAACGCTGAACTAGTTCTAGTTTACCACAAGCATCACTAAGCTCAAAATTCGTAGAACAAGACAAGGCCGGTAAAATTTCCACATTCACCAACAAGCATCTGTGCTATCTACTTGGTCTCCTTACAACACTGAAAATATAATTTCTGAGTGGCTTCATGGTTGACTGAACTCAGCACAGTAAAGTAATGGTGCTTAATTTTCTAGGTGGCTTTATAATGTTGACTATAGGTTAGTCAAAGATGGCTGGTATTCATGTAGATGTATAGTAGAAGTGCCACAAAACTTACTGCACGAATGTTTACACGTAGAGTTGCCGCTGGTCCAGAGCGTAACAAGGATCTGCTGATATCGTAATTTGGTTGATCAAGATCAAATGATTTCTCTGCGTAAAACCAAAAAATATAAAGAAAAGAATAATAACACACAATTGTTATTCAGCACATATGATTTTTTCTTGCATTGTATAAGGACTAGTATTTTGAATCATTTTATGTTAGACAAACACAAAGTAGTTGATAGATAGATCCGCAATCTAAACTAAGAAACAGGATCAGGTCACTGGACCATTTGTATCATTATTGTGCAATGATACAGCTGAAGAATAACTCCCATTATGATGTAGTCCAAGCCAAGGAACAAAATAGTCATAGTTATGTCTTTTGGTGGAATTTCCAATTTTTATGGATGACGCCAAACTCGAATAATGGAATATGGATATAACAAGCCCAAAGAATTCTGGTTCCAAAGGCATGATTGATTGGTTTACCTTACTCCCATGCAAGATGATGTGGGGACTACCCTTAGACCCCAGTCCGACCCTGGTCTAGCAAGCAGAAGTCAACTGTTGGTCTAATCCCGTGAAAAGAGAGGAAGCAAAGCGATCGAATGACCAAGTGTTGGTCAAGGCCACACGTGGTGGAACTTCGTTGGTCAGGACAAACAATACATCACCTACCCTTAAGTAGGCTATAAGTACCGCATTCACTCCAATGCAAAGGAATGCGTTTTACACACCCTTTAAACTTGATCTACCCTTTCGTATTGTTCAGATCATTGACTTAAACATTGAAGTACCTTCAACCACCTAATGGTCGTAGTCCTCTAACCTTAGTTTATACTATGGTTCTCAAGATCGAACGAGGAAGACCTATTCGACCAATCCAAGTCAACCAAGTTGATCACAGCCTACGTTGTTGAACTAATCCAAAGGTATAGTGTCACGTTGACCAAGGGTGAGATCAATTGGTGTCATATGTGGGAATATTTTAGTGCACATTGTATGCTGATTTACGCAAAATCCCTAAGTTAGTATCTAGAGTCATGCACCCCAAAAGCCTTCAAGGCTCTTCAAGAGCAACTAGCCTTACAACCAAGGAGCTTAGGACCAGGGAAGCCCAATATATTCAATCTCAACCACTGGAAGAGTGAGCTAGACAAATCATCTTAGTCAAGCCTTCAGTCCCGTCCCAAAGGCCCAACTTGACCACCCAAATCTCAAATGAGCTACCTCGCCCATAACCTGCTGCCTTAAGCTCTCGTCCATAGATAGATGAAGTAAACAGTCAGACGTTCGATTTGTTCGGTCAAGATGTGGAGGAGCATCTGGCGTTCATGGAAGGAAGATTGAAGTAGATTGAGAAAAGAAAGACAAGTCTAGCGAGCTTATTTGTAGGGGTAAAGCATTCACCTTTTAATGAGGCCATTAGAGGTGAATCGCTCCCCAAAGGGTTCAAAATGTCGACCATTGAGTCCTACAATAAAATTGGAGCTCCAGTCGACCACGTATAGGCTCTTTGGAACCTTTTTGGCATCCAACAAGTATCGAACGCCATTATGTGTAGAATATTCCTCACTACCTTTCGGAGATCAACTCGAATAAGGTTCACTAGACTCTCACCCTCATCTATTACCAACTTCAAGGACCTTTAATTTACCTTCATCACCTACTTCATCAGTCGTTGCTAACGAACAAAGGACACAGATTGTATGTTTAGTGTCAAACAACAACAAGAGGAGTCCACCAAAAGTTTTGTCTAGTGATTCAATACGGTGATAATTAAAATCCGTAACTTGAAGTCAAAAGTTGCCCTTTCCAACTTCAAGCTCAGCCTCCAGCCCTCGAAGCTCACTTGCTCCTTTGGAGTGAAGCCACCATAGACCTTCAATGAGGCCCTTGAATGGGCTAATACATACATGAAGGACGATGAGGTCGAGGAGATGAAGAAAGTAGCTACAATGACAACAGATACTTGACCAATGAAGGGAGACTGAGACCAGGAAAGTGGCCCATCCTATCATCAGAGAGTAATAACAAGCGGACGTTTACAGTTGCCTTCAAGCAGATTGAGAAAGCGAAAAGACCTGTCCTAATCGACCAACAATTCCACTATTTTGCCCCGTTCAATATCTTAAGGACCCGATTGCTAATGAAGGTCAAAGGCACTAAACCACTGAAGTGGCCAGCCAAAATCAAACCAAAGCTTGGAAAGGGGCTGAACAACTTGAAATACTATGAGTTACACAAGGGTCAGGACATAATACAAAGAACTACTAGCACCTAAAGGAAGAAATTGAGGTACTGATCAATAGAAGGCACCTAGGTCAATATGCCAATTGCTGTCGAATTGAAGACGATCATGCAGCAAGAGATGGTTGTGCGGGCGATTGGGCAGGTGATCGGAGAAAGAACCCTTACAGGGAAATCCAATGATAATAGAAGTGATCTTTGGGGGACCACTAGGAAGAATTACATGTACGATGTGCATAACGACTAGCATGACACTCGACGAGTAAAGAGGCCCCAAAAAGGTGAGGAGATTAGTTTTACTGACTGGGACTTGGAAGGTCTCGCCATGTTGCAAGACGATGCTCTAGTGATCGCGACAATCATGTCTAACAACTTGGTCAAACAGGTTCTTATCGATAATGGGAGCTCCTGTAACATAATGTTCTGGAAACCTTTTCAAAAGATAAGGCTTAATGCCTCGAAACTACGACCGATGAAGACCCAATTAATCGACTTTAACAACCACAATACATCGGCCAAGGGTGCCATCACGCTTTCGATAAGCCTCAGGGAGGGTGATCGACACATCACGGTCATATAGAGTTTGTGGTGGTGAGGATCCCTACCTACTACAACATCATTTTGGGTTAGTCAACCTTCGTTAGAATGTGAGCTGTCTCGTCAACATACTACCTTTGCATGAAGGTCCCTACACTTGTTGGAGTAAGATGTACTCAAGGCAACCAGCTTGCCGCTCATGAGTGTTATATAGCCTCACTAAGGGCGAAGAAAGTAGAGACATTTGTCCTTTTACAGGAATTAACAGTAGACGAACTGAAGGCAACAATACAATCAATTGTGCTAGAATCACCAACCAAGGTAGTGGACATGAGGTTGTAGAATCCAAGAACAAAGTTGACTGAGGAGATGGAAGAAATTCACCTAGGGGCGACCAACCACCCTAGGACCTTACAGATAGGCTACTTGTTGCCAGCTAAGGTCTGAGGAGCACTGATCCAAACCTTGCAAGAAAATGCCGTCTTTGCATAACGATCGACTGATTTAATGGATGTAAATCCCTAGGCCATCCCTCATAACTTGAGTGTAGACTCAACTGCTTGACCCAAAACGCAGAAGAAACGAACACAAGTGTCGGAGAAGTAGGTGGCTGCGGCAAAGGACGTTGATCGACAACAAGTGGCGAATGTGTGTCAACTTCACAGACCTCAATAAATATTGCTCGAAAGACAGATTCCCTTTGCCAAGAATTGATCAATTGATGGACGATGCGTCCAACAATAAGCTGCTTAGCATGATGGATGTTTTCTTTGGGTACAAACAAATTTGAATGAACCCGACGAATGAGGAGAGGACATCTTTCATCATCGACAAAGGGACATTGTTATTGAGTGATGTTGTTCGATCTTAAGAATGTCAAGGCAACCTACCAACGACTCATCTACAAGATCTTCAAAGCACAACTTAGCTAGAACATAGAGGTATATGATGATGACATGTTGCTTAAGAGCAAGAAAGAGATCAACCACGTGGTAGACCTAACGAAGGTGTTTGCTCGGCTTAGAGAATATAGGGTGAAGTTGAACCTTGAGAAATGCATGTTCGACTTACGAGTCGGGAAGTTTCTTGGTTACCTGATAACACGTCTGAATATCAAGGCCAACCTTGACAAAATAAAGACAATCTTAGATATACAATCTCCTTGGACAATCAAGGAGGTCCCATGATAAACCAAACACATAACAACTCTTAGTGGATTTATGTCTTGTTCAACCAAAAAGTGCCGCCCATTCTTCAATTTGCTCAAAGGACAGGCACAGAAGAACAACCCCCCTTATTTGGAACCAGAGTTGCCAAAAAGCCTTTAAGGTGATGAAAATATATCCAAGCCACCCCTACTCACTCTCTTAAGCGTAGGAGAAGTCCTGTAACTGCTCCTCTTAGTTATAGATCAGGCGTTTGAAGCAATGCTAGTGAAGGAGGAAGACAAGCAACAACAGTCTGTCCACTATGTCAACAAGACATTACATTGGTTTGAGACACAGTACTCTCGATTAGGAAAGTTGATGTTCACAGTGATCATCATAACTCGAAGACTCCACTAGTACTTCTAAACGTATACAGTGATCATCCGCACTAATCAACTATTAAGGCAAACATTGCATAAGTCAAGGTGTCAAGCCGATTATTAAAGTGATCGATTAAGCTAAAGGAGTTCGACTTGTCCCAACCTCAAGTCACCATAAAAGGAAGGCACTTTCTAACTTCATTACCAAGCTTACATAAGAGTCAGGTAAACCAAGGAAGTAGAGTCATGGAAGCTGCATGTTGATGGATCATCCACTTCAAAAGGTTCTAGGGCGAGCATCCTCTTTATCAATTTGGAGAACACCCATTTCGAGCATGCCCTTCGACTTAATTTTGTCGCCACCAACAACATCATGGAATACGAAGTACTCTTAGCTGGTCTTCAATATCTACTAAAGTAGGAGCCTGGAAGTTGCTCATTCACATCAATTCACAGCTATTTGTTTGACACGTGTTGGGGGATTCTGAAGCTCAACATGCTAATATGGCCCAATACTTGGCCGAGGTGCGTCAATTAATACTAGTTTTTGAATCTTATGATGTTATTCACGTTTTGCGAGTAGAAAATGTTGATGTAAATGCACTATCCTGGCTTATATCGACCTTTAAGAGGACGACCACCAACATCGTCTTTGAGATGCTATTAAGTTCGAGTATTAGAGTATTAATAACAAGCCAGAGTTGAACGTGATTGGCCAGATGGACGACTAGCGAACACCGATCTAAGAATACCTCCTTAATGGTATCCTACTGAACGATCAGACAGATGCTAACCACATCAAGAGGCGAGTAGCCCGATATTGCATTACATCGGGACACCTCTAGCAAAGATCGCTCTTGCACTCGTTTTTCATGTGTGGAATAGAAAGAAGGCCGACCAATGTTGAAAGAGGTCCATGAAGGTGTCTACGAAAACCATTCAAGAGCATTTATACTAACTTAGAAAGCCTTAAGAGAGAGATACCAATGGCCGACCCTCCAAGAAGAGCCTATGGACCTTGTTCGAAGATGCGATTGATGTCAGTAGTTCCCATCCGCAAGCTCCTTTGGTCGAGCTCACTCTAATCAGCTTCTTGATATCGTTCAATCAATGGGGCATTGATATAATCGATCCATTTCCCAAGGCCCTTGGGCAATTACTATGGCTTATCGTTGGAGTAGACTATTTCACAAAATAGGTAATGACTGAACCAACGGCGAAAGTGACCAATCATGGGCACCAAATCATCAGACACGTAGCTTTGTCTTAAGGGTCTCGATTGCTCTAATTGTCGACAACAGAACCCAAATTGCCAATAAATATTTCCAAGTATTCTTTGATAAGCACCTAATCAAGCTAAAATTCACCTCAATCGCCCACCCTCTGACAAATGGTTAGACAAGGGTTACAAATTAGTCGATCCTGCATACCTTAAAGAAGAAGCTTGAGGGAGCAATTGGGCTATGGGTAAGTAAAGTACCAAAAGTCCTATGGAGTTACCGAACGACTGCCTATATAACTTCTAGAGAAACTCCATTCTTTTTGGTATTCAGGTATGAGGCAATCATCTTTGTTGAGTTGAATTTGCCTAGTTACAAATTACTCACTTATAAGGCAAAGCCAAATGATGAAAACAGCTGGACGAACAAAGATCTATTAGAGGAAATACACTTTTGCACTCAACCCCAAATAGTGGCCCAAAAGCAGAAGATGACCAAATACCATAACAAAAGGATTTGGCCTCGACCCATGGAGAAAGGCAACCTAGTATTACACAAAACAGATGTGTCAAGGCATGACCGAATAGTTGTAGACAAACTAGGAAGGCCCCTACTAGATTGTAGACATCGTTCGACCAGGGACATACAAATTGCATCACCTACCAGACAAGGAGGATGTAGAAGGAGCCTTATTGTTGAGGACCTAGAATGCATGTAAACTTAGAAAATATTATGTATAGCCTAGAGCTCCTCGTTTACCTCAACACATCTCTCATGCTTGGACACTACTTCACCTGACCACCATGCCATTATGTCGGTCACCAACACACTACTTGGCTCGACCACCACACCATCAAGTTAGTCGCCAACACTACACTAGGTTTAGCCACTACGTCGCAAGGTCAGTCACTAACACTGCACCTAGCCCAACCATCACGTCGTTAGGTTGATCTCTAATGCTACACCATTTAGCCCAACCATGGACTAACACATACGTACTGCCAAGACGATTGCTTTCAAGTTTATCGCCCTACTTTATACCTCTCGACCTTCCTATACTACGAGACATGCCTAATGAAAACATTTGATAAAACCTAAGCAGGTGCTCTAGATAGACAACCTAGGCAAACCCATAAAATACTCTTAGCACATTATATAGAACAAACAAAGCAAACATAGGAAGCAATGAATGAATAAGCAGAAAAGCATGATCAAATTTCATTAATAATGATAATCACGACGATAATGAAACAAGGGAGTTAACCAACCCCAACAACAAAATAAAGTACTGAAAGGAATTTGTTGCTTAAGCATCTCTGGCTTCACGAATATCTTGAATTAGCATATTGATCGCTAGAGTAACCTTGGAGATGATAAGATGCACCATACTGAAACCTTCGATCGACTCCGTCATCATCGCAGGTACCTCATTGGTCAATGGTGGCTCCATTTGGGCTCCCTTGTTGTTCGGTACCACCACCTGTAACTCATATAAAATGAACAAGAAGTCCAAATTGGAGAACTAGTCACTCACTACAGCGTAGGCACACCTCAAACTGATGTTACAGACTGAGACAAGTCCTTGATGTAGTCATTAAAGGCACAGTACTCCTTGACGGCATTCTTCATCTGCTCCTCGACCTCCAAAGTTTTAAGCACACCCTCAACCACCTTCCCTTCAACCTCCGACGTCCATTGTTCGAACGATTTCTTTGCATCACTCAACTCCTTTACCCAAGTGTGTAATTGCATGTTCAACTCAAACGCCTTGCTCAGCTTGACCCTCTCCTTGACCTGTGCCTCCTTAGATTTGTCTAATTTTAAAGTCAATTTGAAGTTTTTTCTCCATATTTTGGTCACTACTGCCTCAACGTCGACCTTATTCTTTTTAACCTTGTTTTTGGCCGACAACATAAGGTTTTTTTTTCCATCATAGCCTCCTCCTCCGACTCTGCTGAGAGTAGTCGAGCTACCTCAAACATAAGATGGAATCCCTACACTTAAGAATTGAATAGACAAATGAACAAAGGACCAGTGGGTGGTCAAACTATGTAGAAAAAAGATAAAAAATACTCACAGAGGCATTATAGACTGTAATCACGTTAATGAAGTTCACCTGCTCGATTGCCATGAGCCACTTCATGTCTTCGAGCAAGATGTAATTATCCACCTGATTTCAACATGAAGGGCCCAGCTTGATTGCCGTATGGTTGAAGTTAAGCATAGACTCCTAAAATTGCTCCTCCTTAACCTTCCTTTTCCCCTTGACCACTGTCCACACAACAAGATCATTGATTGCATGGCTCGACGAAGGCTTTTCCTTCTGCTTGGTCCCATGGTTTTTCCTAATAGAGAATCTCTCGCTTGTCTCGATGAAGGACCCAATCGATGGTGGCAACACGAGCCCCGTTGGTACTTGAAGGAAAAGTGCCTACGAAGTAGGGCGAAGGAATACCTTTTCAGCTCCCTACTCGTCTGACGTCTTCTAGAAGCCAAATCGGCTTATGTCCACCTTCATCTTCTTCTTTTTTCAACCTAGCAGATAGGTGCGAGGATTAGACCATAGAATAGATCATTTTCTCCCTTTAGTTTAAATGTATAGTCCCTCAATTGCATCCCAAACAAATCTCCAGTCTCTATCCTTCGATAGGGGATAGTCAAAATCATGCTCATATTCGTACTCGAACTCCATCAACAAGTTTTAGGGCGACGCATACGAGATTGTCTTTGGGCGATGACTCAGAGTACAATGCATTCCCATCTTCATTTAGCCCTAACAGTTTGAGCACCTTCAAGTCATGGGATGATAATTCCTTAGACGGCTCAATGTTCATCCCCTTCCTTGGGCAACCGTAGTCTAAGAAGAAGGATGTCTCCCCAATTAGTAGTTGAATTGTGAATCCCTTTGATAAAAAACTTCACTTTTGAGGAAATCCCTATGATTTTCTTTATCGACAAAATGAGATGTAGTATTGCCTGAGTTGCATGTGTGTCTCCACCGACTTGAATGTCTTCAGGAACGACAACAGGGATGGATGCATGTAACAAATGAAGCTTCTGACGCCATTTAGGTGGAATTAGGTTGGCACCATCACATACCATTGGCACATTTCAAACAATGGTGTAAAAGAAAATCACAAGTCAACAACCAAATGATCCTTAAACAGGGTGAAACATCCTTGACTTGCGTGGTTGATGCGTTCGCCCTTGCCTATTGTTCTCAAGACATAGTCGCTCAAGATTCCAAAGTGCTCCTCTATTCGACAGAGATCGTGACTAAGCAATGTGTTCTTGGTCTGATCAAACCACCTCAATATTGTCAAACCTTTCCCCCTTCCATATGTTGATGTCAACAAAGGTTTGTGCTTTGCTTTCTTTTGACCCGATCGCATGCTTACATCGTGCTCACCTTCATCCTCAAATAATACATAGACATATGTATCCTCCGTTTACTCGATTGTATCCTTCATTTGCTCGGTCCGTTCTGTTTCATTGCTCGATGAACCTCTTGCACTTGGACTTTCAAATTTGGACTCAAACTTTGTACCTTGAGAATGAATTGCAATTACTTGACCTTTCTACATGTTGATGCCCCTCTCAGTCAACTCAACTTTCATAATTACTCGTACTCTTCAGACCTCTCGTTCAAAAGTAAAAGTTAGACAAATAGCTTGCCCCTATTGTAACGCTTTATAATGACCTCTCAGAAGGTGAACAGTTGTCGCAACTGCCTCGAAAATTGAAAAGGCACTGCACGTTAATCGGAGAGGTGCAATGTGTCCATTAATGGAATGCGTAACCACCACTGTACAACTTTTCATGGCCAGACATGCACAAGGGATGCAACGCACAAGTTGTGAGGCATTTGTAATCTATATTCCCTAACTAATGTATTGGATTTGAGAAGGACACGATCAGTCATTCTTTCTTCTACTTCAACAGCCAACCTATTGCTCGACAACTGAAATGAGGGAGTCCTAATGTAGGGACCAACCTTAAACCCTGGTTCAGTCTCAGTTTAGTAAACAAAAGTCAACTATCGGTCCAATCCAATAAAGAAAGAGAAAGCAGAGTGGCCAAACAATCGAGCATTGGTCGAAAGCAAACACACATTTATCTAATCTTCAACTACCCACACACGTGGTGGAACGCCATTAGTCAGGGCAAATGGTACATCATTTACCCCCAAGTAGGCTATAAATATCACATTCACTCCAATACAAAGGTACGCTTTGTACACACCCTCTAAAACCTGATTTACCCTCTTAAACTATTCATATCTTGACTTAAACATCAAAGTATCTTCGACCATCCAGTGGCCGTGGTCCTTTGACCTTAGTTTATATTGTGGTTCTCATAACTACGTGAAGGAGACCTGTTCGACTAGTCCAAGGCAGTTGGCCCAACCATAACCTACATTGCCAGACTAATCCAAAGGTACAATGTCACACTAACCAAGGGTGAGATCACAAGATATCTTAGATCTCACATACGTCCAATAACCCAAGAATTCGTATTGTTCAAATCACCAAGATCCCAACTTATTTCCAAACTTTAATGAACACCAAAGATTCATATGACCCTTCGCTAACAAGAGATATAGATGATAAAAACTAGCTTTCTCCCACTCTACATCTTTTCCAACAAACTTGAACGTAAAAGGGTTCCACATCAGTGCATGTCAAGTGGCCCCTGAGCTTTGTTCTTCTCACGCTGAAGATTCATATGAGGATCCTTCACTACCATGAGATATTGATAGTAAAAACTTGGCTTTCTCCCCACTCAATATCTTTTTCACCAAACTAACTTAAACATAAGAGGGTTTCACATCAGTATATGTCAAGCACTCCCTGACCTCTGTTTTTCTCACAATTGCCTCCCGGATCCCACCAATATTGCCTGCCACATCGCTGCCTCCAGTTCATGCTGCAGAGCTAGGTACAACTAAATGTCAAGATTTAATTGAGATTTTACTGTCATACTGTTCTTCATTGTCCAGACTAAAAAGAAATAACGGCATTGATACCCATCTAGGTATCTTCCTACTTTATTCCTAGCTAAGACTTAATTAAAGATAAACCACATTATTGGGAAATAAAGTGAAAAAAGAACTGGAACATACCCAAGCCCTTGAACTGTGCTTGAGTCAATAAAACAGCTGGTACATAAACCTCAAGAGGATCAAGCTTTTTCCTGCCATGGAAATTGTTTATTGTTTCCTCGAATGGAATGCAATAATCAAAATCTGAAAATACAAAATTCAAGCTCAACTGCACATTTTTTACTTATTTTACCCACAACTAACATTTGTTGAATTTTGGCACTCAGGAACACTGCCTTCTATTGTAAAGTTCAAATATTATAACCCAAACAGATGACTTTTTTCCTATATTCCTGTCCATTTTCAACAGCCATACACACCAGAAATGGGCACACACAAGATTATGTTCTATATTTGTACCAATACAGTTGCCATAAATTCTAAAGAAATTTTATTTAAGGCTGTGTTTGGTAAAGATTCTGACTTTTGGCTTTTCACAGAATCTAGCTTCTAATCAGAAGCTCACTCACCTCGACTTTTAACTTCTATCAATTTTTTAAAGCATAAGTTGCGACAGCTTTTATGGTTGAACTGATTCTATTTTCTCGTTTGATAATGATTCTGTCAATAAAAATGATTCCTATCACTCTATCAGAATCTGAGTGTGAGAATCATTACCAAACACAACCTTAGAAGAGCAAGTGAAGAAGAAACCCAGCTCACCTCTTCAAGTATTTGTCAAACAAACCGCCGGCATCAGCACCTGAACAGCAGAAAAGGACGAACCTTTAAAACAAAACCTCAAATCTATTTCGAAGATGATGCCAAATGCGAGGGAAGCTCACGGTTGGCAGTGGAGGGGAGGCAGTGGAGGAGGACAAGAGCTGCGGAGATGGACCGTCTGGCGACGAGCTTGTTCTGGTTGAGTGGAGGAGGAGGAGGAAGGGCACGCGGTGGTGGTGGTGGAGAAGAGCACTTGAATTTTGGCCGGAGAGGGGTGGGGTAGAAGAGAAGCCCCGAGGAAGCCATAGACGTCCATGGCGAAGCGGTCGCACCCAGTCTTATCTGGTTCACAGGGTGACGTGGAGGCGCCAAGGAGCTGTGGTTTTAGTTTCATGGGTGATTGGGGATGGCTAGGCTAAGGGTGTAAATGAGTTTGGGTGGGTTGGATTTGTTGAATATTTTAAGTTGATTTTAATTAAATCTTATAATATTTGATTAAATAATGCTCATGGAAGTCCAAAGTTTACATGAAAAGTAACCATTTAGAGGAAAATTTTATGCATGAGTGTGAACTTTTAATCTTACATTGGTGAATAGTAAGAACTTGTATAAACTTGTTTTGAAGAAGTTCTAGAATAATTGTTCACAAATATTTAGATAAAGTATAAATGATTACACACAAGTGTACATGTGCTTCAGACTTTCAAACTTAAGGGAATAGTCTTCAAGGGAATAGTCTTCAGATATTTTTTGTACTAAATTTTAATGACTAATCAAGGTCTTATCTTAATTAATTACAATTTGTTTGGTCAAATCATATCCTCCAACGAGTGTTTCCAAACCACATGGAAATCGTGGATTGTTTATATAGAGAGAGAGCAGAGACAATTATAGAATGCTTCCTCCCTCGCACTCTCTTTTCTAATCTTTTCTCTGTTGGTTCTAACGTCGGAGACAGCATTGTGTTCCTTGACAACGAATCTATGTCGACTCTACATCCCTTTTCGTCTATTGCTATGCTACTTGAATCAATAGACAACTGAGGTGTGATCAACGTATAGACGAGAATCCGATACATTCTCTACTTACTACAATCGTTTTATCCTAAGAGGAAAAGTATGGAAATCCTGTGTACCAGTTGTGGATCATTGGTTTCTCTAAGGTAAGTCCTAAGGGATGACTTATTAAATAAGTTCTAACTTTGTTTCTTTATTTTGTTATTATTACATGTATTAATTGTTCATGGCATTTTTTGAATCGTACATTATTACTTTAATCAACATGTTAATCAATATAATCAATATATGTATTCATATAATTCTGCATTTGTTTCCAACATTCAACATATCCAACAATGGCAGCGTGACAAACCATATAGTCGTGGTTAAGCTCAACACAGTCAAGAACCTCAAATTTGAGGACATAGACACTAACCATGAAGGAATCAATATCAACGAAATGAAATATGTTGCTTTAAGAAGTATCGGAGATTATAGAGACGACAATGGATTATTATAGAATTTGAGTCTCACGAGTGGTGATTCGATATAGGTGTGGATATGCTACTCTACTGAGGCAATTTAGATGAACGTCACGCTATCACAGTTCTGATTGTCAAAGTCCACAAAACCTTTCATCAGCTTTCCTATAAATCTGTCGGACAACTTCTCCGAGGCCGACATGTACGTGGGTTTCTCTTCTTCCACTGGCGCATTCGAGTCGACACACTATATTCTTGGGTGGAGCTTTTAGATTACCGGAGAAGCCAAGCTCAACCTCTCCAAGCTCCATTCTCTTCCACAACCCAAACACAAGAACCATGTTTTGGCAATATGGCTATCGGTGGCTTCAACAACTACTAATATTGTGGTGGTCGATGTTGGCATGTTTGTAGTGATGAGACACGATAAATTCTCCAAGGTGCGAGAAGATTGGGAGCAAGAGTATGAACCCAACAAGTTTTCTTACAAAGTTCTATTTGATGCTACCAACGACTTTAAAACAACAAACCTTCTAGGTTCCGGTGGGCTTAGCAATGTGTATAGAGGAACTCTGCCGACTTCGAAAGCACAAGTCACCGTGAAAAGAATTTCCCATGAATCAAGACAAGGGATGGAGGAGTTCGTCGTAGAGATTATGAGCATCATCTGTCTCTATCATCGAAACTTCGTCCAATTACTGATAACATTATCCTTCTAGTATTTGAATTGGTATTTTATTCCTTTTTTTATTCATGCACACAAGGAAAAAGCTTGTAGGTACTGAGAGAGAAGAGGAAGAGGGGGAGGGGTGGAGAGGAGGGGCCATGACAATGAAGCTAAGGAGGGGATGGAAGGGAAGGGGTAGGGAGGCGATGGAGGAGGAGGAGGCAGAGGAGGAGCGATGGCGGTGGCAGTGGAGGGGCAACGCGATACACAGGAGGAGGAGCAAGTGGAGACGGTGGTGGCAGGGGAAGCAGTGTGGTACACAAGGGAGGAGTACATTGGAGGAGAAGGAAGGTGAAGAGGTGACGGCAACGGTAGGAGAAGGGTGGGGAGGTGGTGGTGGTGAGGAGGATGGGAAGACAGTTGAAGGAGGAGAAGGAAGAAGAGGAGGATGGAGAGGTCAGAAAGGAAGGTAAGAAAGTAAGAATGAGAGAAACGTAAGGATTTAATCTCAACCTTTGAAATTATATAAACATTTAAGATATCATGTAGGCACTTACATACACTTTTTTTTTATTAATTAACCCCCACATGCGTTGACTACAAATTTAAATTTTCATGGATGAGGATGTTTGTTTTCATGTTCCTTTTTTTGAGCCTACAATTAGTTATTTTTTTTGAGAGTCGAACTCCTGACCTCTCGGGTAACTACAAAGAGACTTCACCACTAGACCAAGTGACTACAAACAAACCTACAATTAGTTGTTTTGATTAAATATTATATTCAATTTCATCCTAAAAGTCAAACGAATTCCTTCGAAACCCTTTTTTAGGTCCTTGTTTCCTAAATATTAGTTGTTACTCCTCATACCTTGGTGAATACTATGATGGCAAATGGAGGTCAATACATGGGAGTCTTCAACACTTCCAACAACGGCAGCGTGACAAGCCATGTTGTCGTCGCAGTCGAGCTTGACACAGTCAAGAACCCCAAATTCGAGGACATAGACACTAACCATGTCGGAATCAATATCAACGGAATGAAATCTGTTGCTTTCAGAAGTTCCGGATGTTATAGAGACGATAATGGATTATTACAGAATTTGAGTCTCTCGAGCAGTGACCGGATGCAGGTGTGGGTGGACTACTCCGCTGAGGCAATTCAGATGAACGTCACGCTGTCACAGTTCAGATCGTCGAAGCCCACAAAACCCACTCGTCAGCTTTCCGATAAATCTGTCGAGCAACTTCTCCGAGGCCGGCATGTACGTGGGTTTCTCTCTTCTTCCACTGGCGCGTTCGAGTCGACACACTATATTCTTGGGTGGAGTTTTCAGATTGCCGGAGAAGCCAAGCTCAACCTCTCCAGCCTCGCTTCTCTTCCACAGCCCAAACAAAACAACCATGTTCTGGCAATATGGCTGCCGGTGGCTTCAGCAACTACAATTATTGTGGTGGTCGGTGTTGGCGTGTTTGTAGTGATGAGACGCGTTAACTTCTCCGAGGTGCGAGAAGATTGGGAGCAAGAGTATGGACCCAACAGGTTTTCTCACAAAGCTCTGTTTGATGCTATCAACGGCTTTAAACCTACAAACCTTCTCGGTTCCGGTGGATGTGGCCTGAGTTTTTCGATACTAGAAAGCTCGACAGTCGTGCCGTCGCGTCCTATGTATCATCAGTTGACACAGAATCCAGTATTTTCGCCGGACGGCGATTGCATGGATCGAGAGTTGTATTCTATAGTCAGAAGTTCCTCGTTTGTTTGGAGATGTGAATCTTTTTACTATGATATTTACTGTGGACAAATTGATATTGATGACAGTGAGACGTTGCTACCTGATTGGGAGCCATTTATGTGGCATGACAATTTCTATTGATACTTGACTTTCTACTCTGATGAATAAATTATGGGTCACATGCTGAAAGATTCTATTCTACGTCTTCTCCGGACAAAACGTTGTTTGCCGATGTCTACATTTCAATTCCTTATCGTTAACTGGTTAAATATAGCGCTTGATTAGATGAAGTCTTTGATTCCGTAGACTATTCGATCCCTCCCAAAACTAACGAACTGTGCTCATCAACCGACGCTACCAATTTAGCATCCACTGAAAATTCTCAAGAACAAAAAAAAAAATCAAATTCCAGACGCTTTCAGACCTTGACTTCCAGACATATCATCTGTTTAGACCAAAGCAATTCCACGAATCCTACCTTCCACAATCCAAACCAGTACTATCGTCGGTATGACTTGTTAACGATAACAACCAAAAGTCTCAATGCAGTGTCGGATACCCATTTCAGCTACAACTCTCATCCAAAAAGTTTCATCCAAAATTTCCATATCTCCACAAACAATTAATTCACACGCTCTTCTGCTCCGCACTCTGTTCCTTGCCATCATCAACCATGCGTCTGCAGATTCTGATGAATTCATCTTCAACGGATTCAACGGACTCGCCGGTGCCAACCGAAGCCTGGACGGCTCGGCGGTGATCACGAAAACTGGACTCTTGCAGCTGACAAATGCTACCAGGCAGTTGAAAGGCTACGCCTTGTCCTTCTCTGTTCGGTTAAAAATTAATACATATGAGTTCGTATAAAATTAGTTAAAGTATTATAAGTTATTTTCTAATTAAACTCATTTAAAAGTGATCTATCTGATTTTGAGTTAAGTTTAGTAATATCTTAAGTGGTGTGGATTAATATGTGTAAAGACTATTAAGACATATTGTCTGTAGCAATTAATTTTAATTACATGTCTGATTAATATTACAAATGTTTTTTAACAATATAGGAATATTTCAGCTTTTGTAAATATTATTAAATTAATGGAAACTAAATATAATAATTATTGGAGTGACCCTCCAATGTGGGCATGTTTAGCTTCAATTATGGATCCTAGACATAGATTAGTTAATTGTATGATACTTATAGATGATATTTTTAGTAACATGAATAAAACTGAACATATAGATTCATTTAATGATAAAATAAAGACAAATTTATATAATTTATTTGAAGAATATGTTAGAAATTACGGTGAAACATCTA
>JAMKQA010016850.1:0-30616 GCA_024699735.1 Posidonia australis
CCAAAGGCACAACACACAGGGAAGAACCACAACCAAACAACTCAAACTGAATTAACCATTAATAAACCATATTCAATAATCACAAGAAATCCATGGTTTATATAAAATGGAAAATTCCAGGCACAGATGTTACAGCAAGTGATGCCTTATGCTAAACATGGGTGCTTGGGTTGTAGGATGTGTCCTAATGCTCAGAAAGGTCACTCGTGCAGTGGGTCAAGCATCGGTGCAAGGATGTTGCACAGATATGATCAATGATCTAAAAATACCGAGTGACTTTCATCCTCGCTTTGCTATATGCAAAACATGGACTATCATGCATAAAAATGGCTGAAAACAGAGTGGAGTCATCCTGATATGTCTAGGAAGACACCTAGAAAAAACCAAAGGCAAATCCAAACAGGAAACATGCTAAATGGCATGCCAAAAGCTCCTGCGTGCGACAGAACACAAGCAGGTGCGCCTGTGTGGTGCGCCACACTGGTGCTCCAGTCTGGTGCGCCACCTATGTGCTCTATTGATGCTAGGAAAGTGTGCTAGAGAAAATCATGGATCCGACAGTAAACCAGAATACCATGCAATATAAAAATCTTGTAAACTTGCAGACTCATCAGAAAAAAACAACATGAGTATCTATCAAAATCTAAGTGTGAAAACATAATATGAGTCTTGTGCTCAAGGGCTGTATGCCTCACACAAGACCACACCATCCTTATGCTAAGTAAAAACAACAAGATCCAGCCATGCTATTTTAGATCTGGATCATGGATTGTTGCATGAGAACCTCCCAAACAGGTGTTCATGGGGCAATCAGTTCACCAGATTTCAGCAACATGATGAATATGCGAGATGCAAAAAGTCATAAAAACAGTGCTATCCAAGACTGAGATCATGCATGCAAAGTCATGACATATCAGAGAATACACAACATAAAAATCAAAGGTAAAAACATCCGAAAAAGCTTGCAGATCATGATGTAAAGATGATGATTTGCTCTCTGACAAGACTGGTGCACCAGGATGGTGCACCAGAATGGTGCTCTGGTGAGGTGCGCCACCCTGGTGCGCCACATTGGTGCTCCAATGTGGTGCACTCTAGAAAATTTGAATCAAACAGTAGTCTGATTTCAGATTCTGGTCCAGCTGCTAGAGATGTAATGCGATTAATCTTAACCAGATCGATTATTTAAATGGTAGAGAACTGAACCATGATAAAAAAAACAAGCATAAAAGTCTCTTTATCATTTCTTAATCATGCAAGTTCATGGGTTAATGGGCTGAAGCTGCTGCGTAGTAGGCTCTAAGGAGTATGCAATGAATTAATGAACCTAACAATCATGTAAAGATGATAAATATGTAAAGAGTATATTTGTAGTTCATTTCACGGCAAGCATTTGCATGAATCAAGATTCAGTATGTAAAAACAGAGATTAGATGATGCAGAATTTACCATGGCACAGAAGCATTGCGGATATACATGTAGGAGCAATCATCTTATCATAAAAACAGACCATATGTTCAATGCATTGCATGTTCTATACAGTGTAATACCTAGAGCTTAAAATAAAGGATAAGTAAAAAGAGGAGCAAGGATCTTACCTTGTCCAAGATGTTTCTTCCTTGAAGACTCAAGATAACACTTCCTTGTTGCTTTGGATGAGCTGAGAATGCTCTGGAATGTAAGGGTATCCTCTGTAAATGAGAGTGAGTTGCTGGGAGTAGATAGGTGACTTAACCAAGAGAGATGAGTTGCCAAGTGTGGCAAAAGGTTGCTAATGGATGGCTTTTTATAGAATCTCAACAAGGTAACTCCAATGGGATGCAAACAGCCTCGAAAACGAACAGCCTTGCGTAGATTCGCAAGGAATATCCGCAGGCGAGGGTTACAAGCATAGAAGATGGAAAGCTAGTAGCCAGCACCCTGAAAAGTGGTTATGCGCCAGCTTGGTGCGCCAGAAAGGTGCTCCATCTTGGTGCTCCAGCTGAGTGCGCCACTGTGGTGCTCCTGCTGGATGCTCCACATTGGTGCTTTCCACTAGCTGCCTGAATTGCTAATTGGGCCATGGGCTTGCTACAGGCTTGTGGTCTGTTTGTGCAATAGGATTTAAAAGTGGTTAAGCTTGCCGCATTCAAAGCAACATCTTCAGAGTGTTTATCTCTGAGCCACCTCAAAATCGGGGTGTCTACATGTTCCTGTTGGGATAACTGATAAGGTGAATTGACATGACATTCCATATTACTTGGACCTACAAAAGATGAGGAGTTACCAATTCCCTATTGTCCTTGTCCTTGCCAAGAAAAATTTGAATGATTCTGTTACCCTGGATTGTAAGTATTTGAGTAAGGATTATTCCAGTTTTTGTATAAAACTGCATTAACCTCTTCTGTTCTGAAAGTGGTCGGGCATTCTTCCACAACATGGCCTACTGCATGACAGCCAATACAATGGGGCATTCTAATTCTCCCACCCGTCTTGCCAATGCATCCATTTTTGCATCTGTCGCGGTGGTGCTGTCTAGTGCATGCATACCTTGAGATTATGGAAGTCTTTTAGGCAATTGATCCATAACACCTTCCCACTACATGGTCCACTATGCTAGCCTTTCCAAAAACCTCCATGTGCCATCTATATCTGTGACCATACAGGTGGAACCCTGCGCGACTCACCCTTACCAAGTGCGTGAAGCACTCGAGGAGACCCGATATGGTCACGGCGAAGATGGTGAATCCGAAGAAGAAGACTAGACTCGGAAACACCAAGGAAAGATAAGAAAAGATAAGGAAAGGAGTGGACACCTAGTCTTTTAATGGAAAGACGAGGAAACCCAAACACATAGGAAAACCATGAAGCAAACAAGATGCAAAAAAAACATGTGTGCTTTGTGCCTATTGGATATAATGCACAAATGAATGCGGGCCAGAGAAAGGGTAAGGATTCTGGTTATGCATGGGGAAGGGGTTAGGCACCCCCATGCGCCCGAGAAATTCGGTCTTTCTAGGTTTCCTACTTGCCAATGGTCTAAAGGGTGTGTGCTTGCCTATTCTGAGTGCTCATGCTAAAGATGACTGAAAACATGCCAAATCAAAGAGAAGAAATGAAATGAAGGGAAAAAGTTAATCCGAGGGACAAATGTAGGCATTGAGAATACCGCTTTACTGTACGCCCTTGGGTGATGAGGAAAATCATGAAAATCGAGAAATTCTCGAAAAGCGTCTCGCAAATCAGCGGAAATTTGGATAAATATGAGAAAATCAAATTGGGGAAAATAATCCTCTTTTCGGGACAATGTCGGCTTTGTTAGGCCTTTTACTGTACGCCCTCGGGCAATGAAAAGCCAAATCAAATCTAAAGATGCAAAAATTGAAAAGAATCCGGGAGACGGTGAGAAAATAAAGCTCGAAAAGAGTTGGAAAAGCGTGTGCAAAGTAAAAAAAAAGGGCAAGAAAATTGCATGAAAAAATGTGACAAAATGTGCAAAATGCAAGTGTGAGTGTAAAAAAACGAATTCCAGGGGCCTTTGTGCAAAAAATCCTAATTCTGAATAAAAATTGAAATTCTAAAGCCCAAATCATCAAAAATACATAGGAAAACGCATTCTACACAATTATGAAGAAATCTAGGGTCAAATGTGCAAATATGTGCATTTCTGGTCAAATTGAAGGTTCTTAGGGGTTAAAATGCAATTTTGCCACTAAAACATGCATTTAATGCCATTCAGTGGAAATTCAGGGTAAAATATGCAAGAAAAAGGATCCATGAAAGTTTTAGGGGCAATTCAGTAAATTTACCCTAGAAAACAAGCATTCAATGTGAAATCTGTAAAATGTAGGGGCTAAAATGCAATTTACCTAGAGAATCAATGCATTCAGAAGAGTTTCAGTAAAGTTCAGGGGCTAAAATGTAATTTAACCAGAGAAAATATGCATTCTGTGTTATTTTAATGATGTTGAGGGGTTTAAATGCAATTTAACCAGCAAAATATGCATTCAGAAAGGTTTCAAAGAAGTTTAGGGTCTTTTTTGCAAAAATATTGGATTAAAATGCATGAAAAGAAACTCTTAGGGTTTTTGTTAAACTTTTAAACCTGGAAAACAATATTTTGAATACTTAGGGGGCATAATGCAATATTTTCATTTAAAACTTTATTCAAACGAATTAAGAAAAATGAGCTAGGACCTAAATGTAATAAAGAAAAGGACCTAAATAGAACAGTTAAAAAGTTTCAGAACTTTAATTAAAGGAAAAAGCTTTTTCATTCTTTTAATAGAAAAGGACAGCGGCGGCCATCGGCGACGGAGGTCTGCCATTGACGACCGCCGGAGAGGGCTACTAGAGGCTCTCCCGTGGTCTAATCTAAAATCAGACCCCACGGGAAGCAAGAAGAGAAGGAAGGGAGAAGATCCAACAGGATGGATCAGAGATCCAACGACGGGAGTGGGCCTCCCACCTCCCTCACCGTTGAGGCACTCTGGCGACGGCGTCGGAGAAGGAAGAGGTTGCTGGAGGGTCGCAGCACATGATCCAAAGGTCTTGGAGACTCGGAGGGGCGTCGAGGAGCATCTTCTCTCCTCCAGGGGCTCAAATGATGGATGACGACGTGAAGGAGACTCCAGCTGCCACTTCTCCGGCGAGCAAGGTCGCAGGCATGCTCCAGGGGTCGTGGCTCAGCTCCGGAGGCTCTGGCGTGCTTGGGGCGCGTCGTGGATGCTTTCTGGAGGCTCGAAGCGGTGCAGAGTGGCTGGAGGCTCGGCGTCCTTCCATGGCTCTAGTCGTCTTCTTTGGCAACGGCGAAGTCACACAACACCGAAAATCTTCTGGTGGTGGCCTCCGTGGCGGTTGGAGAGGGAACTTGAGGGGTGGAAAAGCAAGAGGATGACTAGGAGAAGTAGACCTAGGGTTCTAGGGCCAGGGACAAGCCCTGGAGCAGCACCCCCACCTATATCACCGGAAAATGGCGACAACGAGGTCCGGGGAGCGATTCCGACCAAAGGAGGCCTCTAGCTTGATTGGAAACGATCCAGAAAGACTAAGGAAGCTCTAGGAAACTAAATTTGAAGCTAAATTAGGTTGGAGGAGGGCGTACCTAGCCTAACGACGCGAGTCTCCTTCGCAGCTTGCCAGAAGTGGCCTGAATCTCCACTTCTCACCTCTACGAGCCCCTCTCTCTCTATGCAATTCTCCCTCACTTCTCACTCGCTCTGAATTCTCGATTTCTCTCTCGCCTTTCCCACCGCGAATTCTCGCTCTATTCACCTCCTATTTATAGGCAAAAACTCTGGCAACCCACTGTAATAACCCACTAACTTCTCTAAAAGACCTAACGACCAGCCCCCTTAGCAAGTTCCTAAACAGGCTAACAAATCCTAACAAACTAACGACCTCTAACCACCCTACTCCACTGCTGTCCCCATTATTGTCTCCGCTGTCCATCTGCGTGCCGATAGCAAATAACGGCTGCTCCTGCTCGTGACGAGGCAACTAGTTGCTCTAGTTCGTGAAGGGCTCGAGCTGGGGAGTGGCTGCAATTGGGTCATAGAGAAAGGTGGATGGCTCAGTGGCTGGTTCATGTGGTGTTGGCTGGAATCAGTGAAGAGAGATGGGTTAGACAATGACTGTTGGGTTGGAAGAAGGAGAAGAAAATGGGCTGAATTGTTGTGGGCCTTCATGGGCTTTAGGACCAAATGGGCCTTCATCGGCCTAAGTAGGCTAAATGGGGCTTGGTGGGCCTATGTGAGCTTTGTGGGCCTTAGTAGGCTTAAGTGGGCCTTCTTGGGCTTTCATGGGCTTAATGGACCTAAATGGGTTTAAGTGGGCTTAAGTAGGCCTAAGTGGGCTTTGTGGGCCTAAGTAGGCTTTCATGGGTTTTGGGACTAAACTAGGGTTTGAGTTCATTTGTGATCAAAAGCCCAGCCACCATACTTCATCCCGTAAGCCTGCAAAATTACAAAATTGGGGTGTCTATAGATGCCCCTCCCTGAGCAAGGTCGGAGGATGAGTAGAATAGAGACCGATGCTTAGGGTTGACAAAGACACCCCACCTGAAGCCGTAAGTAAGAGTTAGTTAACGGCAACCAGCCACCAGTCAGTGAATGCACCAAGGGTCCCATCGCCATAGCTGAAGCCAACCAGAGAAACCAAAACTAATAACAAATGTCGACAAGCAGACGACCAATTAGCTCCAAAAGACTTGACTGGTTATCACACATGTCAAGAAAAAAAGCACTAGACAAGACTCACGATGCTTGCCAACCGAGAAATGACTGGTCACGGAAGTCATCCGGGTAGTTCAGGCTACCAGCCCACAGGAGGGATGGAACAAGGAGAGTGGGGAATCCATCAGGCATCCCAGGGATTGCCGGGTAGTTCAGGATACCAGCCCATGAATGACCTGACACAAGATCCAAAGAAAACACCTGGTAAAAGAAGAGGAGGCAGAAATATGAATCAGCCAACCGAGAAGCAGGCAGAGCTGGTTCAGAGAAGGACAAACGAACACATCATCCAAGAAGCAGGCAGAAATGGTTTCGGAGATCCCAAGAGCAGACACGCCAACTAAGAGGCTGTCGATGATCGTCTACAGGGAGGACAACCGAACACATCATCCGAGAAGCAAGCGGTGATGGTTCGGAGACCAGGAAAGAAGACACGCCAACCAAGAGGCTATCAGTGATAGTCCAAGGGGAGGACAACTGAACACATCAACCGAGAAGCAGGTGGTGATAGTTCAGAAGTCCGAGAAAGCAGACACACCAACCGAGAGGTTGTCAATGACGGTCCAGGGGAAGGATAACCGAACACATCATCTGAGAAGCAAGCGATGATGGTTCAGAGATCCGAAAAGCAGACACACCAACAGAGAGGCAGTCGACGACTGTCCAGGGGGAGGACAACCAAACACATCATCCGAGAAGCAGGCGGTGATGGTTAGGAAGTTCAGAAAGCAGACACACCAACCGAGAGGCTGTCGACGACGGTCTAGGGGAGGACAACCAAACACATCATCCGAGAAGCAGGTGGTGATGGTTCGGAAGTCCGAGAAAGAGGACCCCGAGAAGCTATCAGTGATGGTCCAGGGGGAGGACAACCGAACACATCATCGAGAAGCAGGCAGTGATAGTTCGGAAGTCCGAGAAAGCATACATGCCAACCGGGAGGCTGTCAGTGACAGTCCAGGGGAAGGACAACCGAACACATCATCTGAGAAGCAGGTGGTGATGGTTCGGAGAACCAAAAAGCGGACACGCCAACCGAGAGGCTGTCAGCGACGGTCCAAAAGGAGGACAAGCAAACACATCATCCGAGAAGCAGGTGGTGATGGTTTGGAAATCCAAAGAGTGGACACATCAACTGAGAGGCTGTTAGTGACGGTCCAGAGGGAGGACAACCAAACACATCATCCGAGAAGTAGGCGGTGATGGTTCGGAAATCCAAAGAGTGGACACATCAACCGAGAGGTTGTCGGTGACGGTCCAAAGGGAGGACAACAAAACACATCATCTAAGAAGCAGGCGGTGATGGTTCGGAAATCTGAGAAGTGGACACGCCAACCGAGAGGCTGTCGGTGACGGTCTAGAGGGAGGACAACCAAACACATCATCCGAGAAGCAGGTGGTGATGGTTCGGAAATTCGAGAAGTAGACACGCCAACCGAGAGGCTGTCGGTGATAGTCCAGAGGGAGGACAACCAAATACATCATCCGAGAAGCAGGCGGTGATCGTTTGGAAGTCTGAGAAGCGGACACGTCAACCGAGAGGCTGTCGATGACGGCCTAGAGAGATACTAAGAGGGCAAATGACATAATACCGATATCAAGAGAACGATACCAAAAGGCAGTCGACATGCCCCTGGTATCGGGAAGCTAAATATGTTGTTGCTAGAAGGGAACAGAGGAATGCTGGGGAGTCCAGATAACTGGTTTAACCAAAAGAAATTTGCCATGGAGATCTTATTCAAGTACCAGTGCACCCTGGATCGTCGCAGCTGTGGGGAATATCAGTTGAAGTAGTTAAGGATCTGTTGTCTATCGTGAATTCAGAGTGTTTCTTACATGCCAACAATGTCCCAGATCTGATGCTTGACTCGCTACAATGTCCATCATTTGGACAATAATTCGCACCAAGTGTTCTCAAGATAGTCCTTCTTTCCACAAAGCAGCTTACATGCCCCTAGTCGAAGGCACTTGCTCAATTACACTGTAGGTGTGTTCTTGCTGTTTATGCTCTTTAACCACTGAACAGCTAAAATGCCCCTGGCTGAAGGTACTTGGCAAGAACTCCTGTTGAGCAAGTCCATATGCAAACAAAAAGAAGTCATCGAAGCAAAACTGTGATAATTATGACTATTATGGTGGACTCTATTGTTGTGAGCAATCTAGTTATTTAAGAATGACCTTTTTGCTTGCTCAAGAAATGCATGTCTTGTTGACTAAGTGCTTGTTTTTTGCATTTATTGCTTTACTTGTTCAATGAGTTCCTTGTTTGGGTTATTTGCTTGTTTAGTTCAGTTGTTTGTTTGCCCTCAGTTAGGTTGGAAAGTTGTATGCCTATTAGAGGAGGATGACGCCTTCAACTCAGTTGCCACTACAAAGACTTGCAAGTCATATTGTGGCTCTCGCTGGGTAGTGGTGGCACTTGAACTCACGGTAAGGTATTGTGATGGACTTGGCTCCATGCCAAACTCTTTAAGGTCCTGCACCTGTTTTTTTTTCAACACCACTATCCTTTCTTTTACTCCCTCATAGACGTGCAGTTTCACCCTAACCTTGTCTTGGAGGTAATAGCGTTTGATCTATTCAGGAGGCCTTTATTGCAAGAGGGTGGGTCAGTCCCTCAAAGGTATGATTTTACTGAGTGCATACTCCGACTCCTCTCCAAGGTATGGTAAGGGTAGAGCTACAATGCACACCTCTCACTCATGGGCTGACTTCTGTCTTCGCCTTCTGTCTTCTCTATTCCTTTATGCCCTTGCAAATATATGTTTTTTTTTAGGCTCACACTCTCAGTCACCCCTATCATTTTATCTCCCTCTTCGACGTGCAGGATCCTTGCAGAGCTTGGACATTTCGTCTGGCTTTGATGTTCGGTGGCTCCCTTGCTAACTTGGTTGCTTGAGTAGTGACAACGGAGGAGGGATAATCCATTCTGACATTGGCGAGCTTTTCCAATTTTCATCATCGAGCAGAATGTTATCGACAAGCAAACTACCCTTCTAATTGTTCTTGATGTTTTTCTTCTGTTTTATGTTTTTCTTTTTCTATTTTTTTATCTTTTGTGCTTTTTTTTTTGTGTTTTGATATATGGTGATGCAAAAACAAAGGAGAATAAAGGAAAAGGATATGGCTCCAGTCTTTGTTGTTGCTGTTTGTCGACCCCATTGGGGTTCAAAGTAACTCCTAGCAGTGCCAGTGGAAGCCAGAATCAAGGCAAGCATAACTGAGGCCATCAAACCATTATTGGAACTGAGACTGTCCATGTGAATGTTGAATCTAATGGTGACATTAGGACTGCATCTCTGTCGAAGTTGATATCTACTGTGACAGCTGTCATCCACTTGATCTAGGGTATTTGCACGTGTTGGGTTAGATTGGTGCATGGCAAACTGGCAAACTTTAGGGTGGACCCCCGTGTAGAGGAACAAGAACAAGAGTGGCACATATGAGTGTCGCCGGACAGAATTGAGAAAAGACAAGAACAAACTAGGCAAAAGAAGAACTAGAACAAGAGCAACAAATGTGAATGTTGCGGAAAAGACAAAAGAACAAACTTGGCTAAAGAGGCCCGATGGATTCCCTGGGAAAAACTGGAAGAAAGAGGAAAACCCTTGAGGTTCCAGTATCCTCGGAGCTTGCAGGCTCAGACACGGTAAGGCCGGCTATTCTAGGGTGTGCACGTGTGCGTGCAAGTGTGGGTGCAAGTGTGTGTGTGTGCTGCCTCCTGTGTGTTGACGACAATGCTCCCATTGTCAATCAAATTCTAGACAGCATTCCAGAGAGTGTGACACTTGTTTGTTGAATGCCCACGTACTCAATGGTATTGGCAAAACAGGTTAGCCTTATACCACCCAGGAAGCGGGTCCGGTGGCGGGCGAATCTCCGGTAGTTGTAGGAACGACTCAACTTTGGGAAAGATGTCACTCAACGAATCGCTGAGTGGGGTGAAGTCTCTTTCCTTACAGCAAGGCTGCCTCTGTCGTTGTTGCTGCCCTTGCTCAACAGATGCAACGAGACGCACATGTTTAACGGTGGTGTGTGGATGTGTAATGTGTACTAAACTAGATGCTGGCAATGATGAGGATGTGGATGTGGATGCTATGCCTCGTGTGTCAACAACAATAGTCCCACTGTCGATCAGTCGAATACCCCAAGGCTCGATGATAATCGCAGTATGTGTTCGCGTCGTACCACGGAGGGAGCGGAGTTGGTGGGGGATGTGGATCCGGGAGTCTCAAAAGTGACACAACCTGAGGAAAAACAGTGCTCAGTGACTCGCCCAGTGGAGTCTAGTCACTTTCAATGTGACGACCTCGTTTCTTCTTAGGTTGCTATCCTTGTTGAGCTGATGCGATGAGATGCACTGGCTCGATAGTGGGAGGTGTGCACCTAGTGTGCGATGACGACCTACGTGTTGGAACCTGACCTTGATGCTGAGGTGAATTCTAAATATGCTGTGTTGTGCATGGTGTTGAGCGCAAGAGCAACAGCTGCGGCACCGGTACAACCCTAGGTGCGGACTCGAGAAATGCTATACTCTCGCACAACTAATGGGTTGATTCCTAGGTGACTGTGATGCATGCTGTGACCAATGCAATTATGGTGCAAGAGGCAGAGATAACGCCCCCATTGTCGAAGCAGTGTGATGCTGAGGCGATGGTATGGGCGATAAAGTAGTGGGGTGAGCCTGCAATGCTATAGTGATCTGCATTGGAACCTAAGAGGTCAAAAACGGAGGACTTTCAACATGATCAGGAGAAAGGGCCATCCGCTCGAACCCTCGGGCCAAAGCTCTCAAGTACTGAGCCTGTATGGCCGAGGACCCATCAAAAGATAGGTCAGAGGGCAAGAGTGGAACCGGAATGGCCCCTAAAATAGATGATACCGCAGCTGATTGATCTCCTAAAACAGGAGGGCCCGAGAGATAGGGTGTAGCTAGCAGAACTTCTGGGACCCACGTGCTAGTCATCGTAGTTGAATCAGTGACAGGCCCTAGAATGACTTGTGTTCGCCACTGTCCCAGAAGAGGAGATAAGGATCCTCCATGATTCCCAAATTGGGACGCATAGAGGGAAGAAGAAGCAACCAAAGTGAGAGAAGGAGGATCTGAGTATGGGACCCCCTTCAGAACAATAACCGGAGGCTTGCGGGTCTGCGAGGCCATGGCTAACCACAAGGGAAATAAAAGGAGCTGCGGAAAAAAGACAAGCACATGAGCTCCAAGACGAACTACTGTCAAAAGTGACCAATAGCTCGGAAAAGGCAGGAGAAAACAACCACGGGAGGCCGCCCGCGATGGAGACACCTCCTAGCTGAGGACCTCACAACAAAGTACTTGAGAAAACAAGCAAAAGAAGTAGGTATCAGAACTTGGACAACGACGTAGAGACAAATGCGAGTTATTAAGGTGGCCTGAATGGCACACATGCACATGAATGCTACTAACATGCTCTCTCTCACCATGGATGTCCCTCATAGGGTTGACCATGTGGGACGCACTCATGGGTTTGGGTTTTGACTCTGGTCAGAAAAGTAGGTCCCCATTCTAAATCCTGGCCGAAGCGTAGGTAGTGAACGAGTGGTGCGTTGGTGGCCTCATCTCCTACAGTAGCATGGAGCTGTACCCTCTACTAGCACTGACACGACCCCAGACAAGGGGGGACAAACTAGCAACACGTCCTACACCAAAGCTATAGAACGGGCTACGAGAATTGTCCTTCATAAACTATGGGTGACCGAGAAGAGAAGATGCATGGCCTATATGATCAATCATGCGATATGCTTTAGTGTCTTTTACTTGCATTTTATTAAACCATAGGGATTTGTGAGCATTTGTCTCTAGTTATGCCTTATTATTTGTTTATCTGAGTTTGTGTATTTTATTTTAACTAGATAGGGAGGCAAACATGTCTCTACTCTCCTAATCATGGCAAATTCAAATAAAAGGAAAAAAACACACAATCATGGCATCCAAAAAGTCAAACAACAAGTAAAAGGCATGAACATGGCTTGTGCTGGTGTAGTGCTCACAAGCAAGTATCGACAAACAAAGCATGAATTAAGTCATGTGCATGTGCGGTGGCATAGCAACAACGTAAAAAAGGCAAAAAAGCATGTTCAGTCTAATATTTACAAGCTAATAAAAGAAGCAAGCAAGAACAATGTATATAGACCAAAGATAATTAGGGAAACCAGAATGAAAGCTAGAATCTGGTTCTCCCCAGCGGAGTCACCAGTTCCTGTGACCATGCTGGTGGAACCCTGCACGGCTCTCCCCTACCGGGTGAGTGGAAGCACCGAGGAGACCCGATATGGTCATAGTGAAGATGGTGAATCTGGAGAAGAAGACTAGACTCGAAAACACCAAGGAAAGATAAGAAAGGATAAGGAAAGGAGTCACCACCTAGTCTTTTAATGGAAAGACGAGAAGAACCAAACACACAGGAAAACCATGAAGCAAACAAGATGCAAAAAAAACATGTGTGTTCCGCACCTAATGGATATAATGCACAAATGAATGCAGGCTAGAGAAAGGTAAGGATTCTAGTTACGCATGGGGAAGGGGTTAGGCACCCCCATGCGTCCGAGAAACTCAGTCTTTCTAGGTTTCCTACTTGCCAATGGTCTAAAGGGTGCGTGCTTGCCTATTCTGAGTGCTCATGCTAAAGATGACTGAAAATATGCCAAATCAAAGAGAAGAAATGAAATAAAGGAAAAAAGTTAATCCAAGGGACAAATGTAGGCATTGAGAATGCCGCTTTACTATACGCCCTTGGGCGATGAGGAAAATCGTGAAAATCGAAAAATTCTCGAAAAGCGTCTCGCAAATCAGCAGAAATTTGGATAAATCCGAGAAAATCAAATTGGGGAAAATAATCCTCGCTTCGAGACAATGTCAGCTTTGTTAAACCTTTTACTGTACACTCTCGGGCGATGGAAAGCCAAATCAAATCTAAAGATAAGAAAATTGAAAAGAATCTGGGAGACGGGGAGAAAACCAAACTCGAAAAGAGTTGGAAAAGCGTGCGCAAAGTAAAAAAAGGAAAAGGCAAGAAAATTGCATTAAAAATGCGACAAAATGTGCAAAATGCATGTGTGAGTGAAAAAACGAATTCCAGGGGCCTTTGTGCAAAAAACCCTAATTCTGAATAAAAACTAAAATTCTGAAGCCCGAATCATCAAAAATACATAGGAAAACACATTCTACGCAATTATGAAGAAATCTAGGGTCAAATGTGCAAATATGTGCATTTCTGGTCAAATTGAAGGTTCTTAGGGGTTAAAATGCAATTCTGCCACTAAAACATGCATTTAATGCCATTCAGTGGAAATTCAAGGTAAAATATGCAAGAAAAAGGATCCATGAAAGTTTTAAGGGCAATTCAGTGAATTTACCCTAGAAAATAGGCATTCAGTGTGAAATCTGTAAAATGTAGGGGCTAAAATGCAATTTATCCAGAGAATCAATGCATTCAGAAGAGTTTCAGTAAAGTTCAGGGGCTAAAATGTAATTTAATTAGAGAAAATATGCATTCTGTGTTATTTTAATGATGTTGAGGGGTTTAAATGCAATTTAACAAGCAAAATATGCATTCAGAAAGGTTTCAAAGAAGTTTAGGGTCTTTTATGCAAAAATATTGGATTAAAATACATGAAAAGAAACTCTTAGGGTTTTTGTTAAACTTTTAAATCTGGAAAACATTATTTTGAATACTTAGGGGGCATAATGCAATATTTTCAGTTAAACCTTTATTCAAACGAATTAAAAAAAATGAGCAAGGACCTAAGTGTAAGAAAAGGACCTAAATGTAATAAAGAAAAGGACCTAAATGGAACAGCCAAAAAGTTTCAGAACTTTATTTAAAGGAAAAAGTTTTTTAATTCTTTTAAAAGAAAAGGACAATGGCAGCCGTTGGCAACGGAGCTCCACCATCGACGACCGCAGGAGAGGGCTACTAGAGGCTCTCCTGTGGTCTGATCTAAGATCAAACCCCATGGGAAGCAAGAAGAGAAGGAGGGGAGAAGATCCAACGGCGGGAGTGGGCCTCCCACCTCCCTCGCCGTTGAGGCACTTCGGCGACGGCGTCGGAGAAGGAAGACGCTATTGGAGGATTGCGGCGTGTGATCCAGAGGTCTTGGAGACTCGGAGGGGGCGTCGAGGAACATCTTCTCTCCTCCGGGGGCTCAAATGATGGATGACGACATAAAGGAGACTCCGACTGCCACTTCTCCGGCGAGCGAGCTCGCGGGCGTGCTCCAGGGGTCGTGGCTCAGCTCCGGAGGCTCTGGCGTGCTTGGGGCGCATTGTGGATGCTTTCTGGAGGCTTAGAGCAGTGCAGAGTGGCTGGAGGCTTGGCGTCCTTCTCTAGAACCAGTCATCTTTTCCGGCAACGGCGAAGTCATGCAACTACGGCGATCTTCTGGTGGAGGCCTCTGCGGCGGTTGGAGAGGGAACTTGAGGGGCGGAAAAGCAAGAGGGAGACTAGGAGAAGTAGATCTAGGGTTCTAGCGCCAGGGACAAGCCCTGGAGTAGCATCCCCACCTATATCGTCAGAAAACGATAACGGCGAGGTCCAAGGAGCAATTCCGACCAGAGGAGGCCTCTGGCTTGACTGGAAATGATCCAGAAAGACTAAGGAAGCTCTAGGAAACTAAATTTGAAGCTAAATGAGGTTGGAGGAGGGTGTACCTGGCCTAACGACAGAAGTCTCCTCCGTAGCTTGCCGGAAGTGGCGTGAATCTCCACTTCTCACCTCCGCGAGCCCCTCTCTCTCTAGAATTCTCCCTCACTTCTCACTCGCTCTGAATTCTCTATTTCTCTCTCACCTCTCCCTCCGCGAATTCTTGTCTGTTCAACTCCTATTTATAGGCAAAAACTCTGGCGACCCACTGTAACAACCCACTAACTTCTCTAACAGACCTAATGACCAACCCCCTTAGCAAGTTCCTAAACAAGCTAACAAATCCTAACAAACTAACGACCTCTAACCACCCTACTCCACTGCTGTCCATCCGCACACCGATAGCAAATAACGGCTGCTCCTGCTCGTGACGAGGCAACTGGTTGCTCTAGTTCGTGAAGGGCTCGAGCTGGGGAGTGGCTGTAGTTGCGTGACAGAGAAAGGTGGATGGCTCAGTGGCTGGTTCATGTGGTGTTGGCTGGAATCAGTGAAGCGAGATGGGTTAGAGAATGAGTGTTGGGTTGGAAGAAGGAGAAGAAAATGGGCTAAATTGTTGTGGGCCTTCGTGGGCTTTAGGACCAAATGGGCCTTCATGGGCCTAAGTAGGCTAAATGGGGCTTGGTGGGCCTATGTAAGCTTTGTGGGCCTAAGTAGGCTTAAGTGGGCCTTCTTGGGCTTTCATGGGCTTAATGGACCTAAATGGGTTTAAGTGGGCTTTGTGGGCCTAAGTAGGCTTTCATGGGTTTTGGGACTAAACGAGGGTTTGAGTTCATTTGTGATCAAAAGCCCAGCCACCATACTTCATCCTGCAAGCCTACAAAATTACAAAATTGGGGTGTCTACAATATCAATCTTCGTAAAACCCTCATGACACATGGACTCTAGCATCATTTTTGGGGGAACGTCCAAGCCTTCATAGACGATCCTACATTGGTCAGACTTATTAATCCCATGATGGGGGCATTGCACTAATAAATCACAAGATTGCTCAAAAAATTTCCAAAACAACTCATTAGGCTTTTGCCTGCATGCTAAAATCTCATTTCTCATTGAAATAGTTCTATGAAAAGGATAATATTTCTTGAGAAAAACAAAGCAAAACTGGCCCCAATTCGTGATGGAATTAATAGGTAAACTATAAAGCCACTTCTTTGCATGATCCTTGAGTGCAAAGGGAATAAATCTTAACTTTACAGCATCAAGAGTCATATGTGACAATTTCATTAAGCTTCAAACTTCATTAAATTCATGTAAAAACTAGTATGCATCTTCTCTATCTAGCCCATGAAATCTAGGTGGTTGTGAAATATAATGAAACTTTAATTCAAATTGTTCCCCTCCATAATCAGGTAAAACAATGCACGAAGGTTGCTCTAAATGTGTGGGGTAACAAATTTCTTTTAGGGTTCTACGGAGGTTAAGGGTAGCCACATTATCTTTAGAATTTACACAAATTGTTCCCCTCCACAATCAGGTAAGACAATGCATGAAGGTTGCTCTAAATGTGTGGGGTAACAAATATATTTGAGGGTTCTATGTGGGTTAGGGGCAATCATATTATCTTCAGAATTTACACGAATTAATCTGTTAGAGTTATCCCTAGCACACATTGGCATACACTGAATCCAACAATGTTAATGGCAAGGATTAGAGGATGTACCAGATATGTACCACAACTTTCAACTCATAGAGAATGGTAAAAGGTTTGAATTGCTCTTGTGAACTCCTTAGCTACACACTTCTCTTATCATGTGAATCACTTTAGCGTCACCTACACAAACACCAGAGATGAGATCCTACAAGTGAAATACAAAGAACAACAATTCAAAAAAAAATCCTATCAACGACAATAATACAAACATCCACAAATACAAAAAATGAATAGCCACTACACCTACTACATGAAAATCAACAACAAAACTTGTTATTACTAACTACATGAAAGAAGCACAAAATTATATACAACTAAACAATTCAGCATATTCTAATCAATCCTAGGTTGAAGTATCATAAAGATTTACGATGTCTAGCTCCCTTTTTTCTACTAGTCGTAGGAAAGGCTTAAGTCTTTGGCCATTGACCATAAAACTAGATGGATGATTAAGATTTTTAATTTTTATCAGCCCATGTAGATAAACCATTTTAACAACATAGGGCTAGTCCATCTTGATTTTAATATTCTAGGGAAAGAATGAAGTCTAGAATTATATAAGAGGAGCTCTTGACCCTAAACAAATACTCTCCCTAAAATTTTCTTATCATGCAAAATTTTAACCTTTTCTTTACCTACTTTGGAATTTTCTTATGCCTCATTTCTCAATTCTTCTAATTCAACTAATTCTAATTTTCTTTTAACACCAGCCACATCTAAGTCCATGTTAAGTTGTTTAATTGCCCATATAGCTTTATGTTTTAGTTCCACTAGCAGGTGACAAGCCTTCCCAAACACTAATCTATAAGGGGACACTCCCAAATTAGTCTTCTTTGTGGTTCGGTAGGCCCATACAACATCATTCAACCTTTCAAACCAATCTCTCCTAGTGGGATTAACTATTTTTTCTAAAATACCTTTGATTTGCTTATTAGCGATCTCCACTTGCCCATTAGTCTGAGGATAATAAGGGGTAGCTAATTTATGTGTAATTCCATATCTCTTTAACAAAGCCTCAAAACTCCTATTACAAAAATGTGTACCCCTATCACTAATAATAGCTCTAGGCACCTCAAACCTTGAAATAATATTAGATTTAACAAATTTAACCACTATCTTGTTTTCATTAGTCCTGGTGGGAATTGCTTCTACCCATTTTGTTACATAGTCCACTACCACTAGAATGTAGATGTACCCATTTGAATTAGGAAATGGACCTATAGAGTCAACGCCCCACTCATAAAAAACCTCAACCTCGAAGATAGGGTTCAAAGGCATCATATTCCTCCTTGAGATTCTACCCACCTTTTGACATCTAGCACATCTCACACAATATTCATAAGCATCCTTAAATGGTAGGCCAATAGTATCCACACTGAAGCACGTTAGCTGTAGTTTTTCTAGCCCTAAAATGACCTCCATAGGCTTGGTCATGGCAAAAAGATATGTAACACCGGTAAAAATTTATTTTGTAATTATTTACATTTTAATGAATTTATTCTAGGATGGGTGTTACCGTTTTGAAGCCCGTTGTGTGGATTTGTGCTAGGGCCTCGTGGGTTGGCTTCTTGTTTGCGTGTCCCTGTGCGTGGTTGGCATTGTGCATTATGGCACTGTGGGTATGGGGCCCAGTTGTGGGTCTGTGTGGGGCCCAGGTTCATGGGCCAGTTGGTGCGAGTGAGTTGGTGGTGCGAGTTTGGTTTGCTAGTGTGTTGCGCGGGGAGGCTGGATGTGCGGTTGAGTACACGTTCAGCTACCACCTTGCATTGCTTTATAAGCCCATGCGCGGCGGCCACGACCAGCTCACCCTTCCTCTCCTCCTTTTTTCCCTTAACTCCTTCGTCTCGAGCATGCCATCTTCCTTCCTTTCCTCCCCCTCCACTCATTCTCTCTCCCTCCATTCACCTCCTCCTTCCCGTCTCTCTCACTCTCCCTCCCATGTTCCTCTCCTCTCGTGTTCTCCTCTCTGTTCGATGTGCTCGAGAGTCGATGGAGGCGTGTAGTGGTATGCGGTGGTGCGCTGAGCTCTAAAGTCACGTCCCCGTGGTCGTGGTGTGGCCGTGGAAACGTTGTGATCGCTGGAGTCGGCCAAAGGATCGTCGGAGCGCGCATTGCAAGTATGCATCTCCAACCCCTATAATAGAGATTCTGAAAATGGTAGAAATTCATAGAATTGCATGAAATCTAGGTAAATTTACATTCTTAGAATTTATTGTAAATTTATGAGAATTTATGGTGGATTTATGGGCATTTATGCTAGTGGTTGTGTTTTGGGTCATTTTGACCCTTATGCCTTTGTGATTTTATATCTTGATGCATAGTGAATGGCTTTTGGTTTTGTTTGTTGGGTTTTGGAGTAGACTCAAGGGTCTACATCTTATGTTTTATGTGAGATTTTTTTAGAGTTGGTTTTCAGGGTCTGATCGTCGGTCTTAGTTGAGCGATTTTGAACAATAGGATTTTGGGCCGTTTTCTGAGATCCACAGAATTCGACATACCGAAGTGGAAACAACATACCGAATCAGTGAATTTCGGTATACCGAATCCATTCGGCATGCCTTTTTTCTTATAGTATTGGTCCTTCGATCAATTCAACCTACCAAATTTTTCTAGTCAACCGATCTAGTGAATTTCAGCATATCAAAGACAGAACGACATGCCGAATCAATGGATTTCGACATGCCGAACCAAGGCCAAAATATGCTATAAAATCTAGCTTTCGATGGTTTTTCGAATTGGTTTGTTTTGTCCCTTTGAGATGTGATTGTGGGCCATTAGTGGTGGTCCCTTGCAACACCTGATGTGCCATCTTGTCGAGGTTTTGGAAGAGTTTTCAAAGATATAAAAATGGTTTCGAAAATGGTTTCAAAGAAATGATTGGCCCGTTTTGGAAATTGGTTTTCCTAGTTTTCTATGTGTGGACTGAGACAATGTGGGTCTGTATCATCGGGACCAAGGAATGCGATGACATTCTCAAGTGGTCAGGCGCGGCTCCCTGGTTGAGGTCAGGGGCCGAGATACCTGAGGCTATGGGGTGTCAGGTCCTGGAGGTATGAGACTCCTTAATTGTCGTCTCAAGACTAAGGTTGTGGTCTGTGGGTTGTGGTCTGTGGGTTGAGGTGTCTTGTGGCATAATGGGGAGGTATAATACTCCTACTATCGCTGTGAGCATTGAGACTCGGGTGTTGTTAGGTGTGGAGGTATGACACTCCCTCTTGAGCACTGTGTGTGGAGGTCGCTATGAGAAGGCGTATCTTGTGATGGTCATTGTAGGTGGGACACGTACCCCGTAGCTGGTAGTGTCTTGAGAGACAGGACAGCCTTCCCAAGAAGGGGTTGGCTTTGTGAGGGTTCTCCAAGTAGGGAGAATTGCGGGATGGTGATCGCTCCTACATAGGGTGGCTTCACTATGGCAATGCAGAATGCTGTGGTCGCTCCTCGGTGGACGGCTTGTGGCCAAAGTTTGATTGCCTAGCACTGGGCTTCCCGACTCACTATGTGTGGTTTTGGCCAATGAGGGCCTTTACTTGTAGTTTTGGGCTAGTAGAGCCCTATTTGTGGTCTTGGTCAATGTGGGGTCTGGTTTAAGAGGTTTTGAGAAAATGGTTTGCAAAATGAATTTAAAAGAAAATTAATTATTGTTTTGTTTTTCGTGACTTTTTCTTGGGGTGCGTACTGGGTGACTTCTGTCACTCATGCGTTTTTGGGTGGCAAGTGCAGGCATGCAAAGGTTTAGCATAATGCATATAGTCTGAAGTCTCGTAGCCACACACACAGGTTCTTGGTAGTTTAATATCTTCTATTTGGCTTTAATTTTCCCGTAATTTAATGTGTTTTAAAGTGTTGTGGAAAAGGTGAGGCATTACAGATCTAGTATCAGAGCTCCAAGTTCACTAGGTCGCACTAGGCAAGTGCTATACCTAAGGTGTCTAGTCTAGAGACTCCATAGGTTTTGCATGCGTAGTAGAGTCTGCACCTAGTTCCTTCGTGGTTTTGTGGTTGTTGCTTTGTCTATAATGCAGGTGTTTTACCTTTCTCCAACAAGATGCCTCCTTGTGGTCGTTAAGACAAGGCCCTTGTTGAGGAGACTGAGCCTTGAGAGGACGTAGGCGGATGGAAGGTGGTTCGTGCGGAACTGCGGAGTTTGGCACATGGGATCTCTCACGCGTTCAGCAAGAGTAGTACTAGTGAGCCGTCGGGTGACCCATGGCTGAACTAGTTCACAAAGCTTCATCTGCCGTCGTTCAAGGGCAAGGTCAACACTGAGGAAAGTGAGGCCTGGCTAGAGAAGGTGGTGATGATGCTGGAGAGCATAACGTGCTCGGAGGAGCATTAGGTGCGTCTGGCGACTTATCTGCTGGATGGTGAGGCAAATAGGTGGTGGAAGTCTATAAGGCGACAGAAGTTCCCAGACTCAGTCACTATTAGCATCCAATGGAAGGATTTCAAGACGGCCTTCTATGACAAGTATTTTCCTGCTCATGTGAAGGAGCAGCTTTGCCGAGATTTTTGGAGTCTGGAGCAGGGCACGATGTTTGTGCTTGAGTATGAGACTGAGTTTGCTCAGCTGGAACGCTTTGCTCCTACCTATAAGTCAGAGGAGGTGTGGGCGCAGAGGTTACTGGACGGCTTGAACCCAGGACTGTGAGTGAAGATGATGGGCTGTCGATGCTAGACTATGGAGGACATGGTTAGGATGGCTTATTGCTTCGAGGCTGAGCATTAGAAGTTTCTAGAGAGTCGTCCCAAAGGGAAGGGTAAGTCTTCTTTTACCTCCTGATTCTCTTTCTTCGGTCCTTCATGTGCTAGTAGTTCAGGTAGCCATGAGAAGAAGTAGAAGGCGAGGTCTAGTGTTTCTTTTGCGGATCGGTGGAGTTTTGTTGGGAGTAGTGGAGCTAGTCTCAATCAGACAGGGTCTAGTACTCCTGGTTGGAATCAGTGCTTCAACTGTGGTCAGGTGGGCCACATCGTTGCATATTGTCCTCATCCTTGGCAGCCTTCAGCCTTAGTGGTGTGCTATAATTGTGGGAAGGCGGGACATGTTTAGAGATCTTGTCTGGAACTACTGAAGAAGGAAAGAAGCGCACCACAGCAGTAGACTAGGGATGGGTGTTTACCATTGTAGCTCCAGGCACTGGGTTTTCGGGAGATGTAATTGAGGGTAAGGATGATTAGTTGGTTCTATAACCCTCTAAGATTTAATGTAATCTCCTTGTAATCTGGACATCTACCTGATTGTAAGGATGTGTGGTGTTGTTTGCTTGGCCATCAGGTTTTTTGATTGTGGCTGGCTAGATGGCCAAAGTGTTGTTTGACTCAGGGAGTTCTTTCTCCTTTATCTCTGAGTCTTTTGCGGCGGAGTTAGGAGAGAGATCAGCTAGACTGACCTTTCATCTCAGTGTGGTGACGACACTCGGGGAGCACAGTTTGGCATGAAGGTATCTGCGATCTGTCAACTTGACGCTGAATGGCAGAGAGTTCGACGCGAGCCTAATCGTGATAGACATGCAGGAGTACAACATGATACTCGGTATAGATTAGTTGACGCAACAGTTCACCTTGATCGACTGTGCTTAGAGGAGAGTTTATTTTGGGTCTCCTAAGGATGGGTCTTTCTTTATGCAATGTGGGTGTCAGGGTGAGCCTAAGCTTGTTATTTCGGCTATGAAGCCTTATAAGTCTTTGGTTAGGAGTTGCATGGGGTATCTAGCTAGTATAGTTACCTCCACTTCTCTTGAGTTGGGTGTTCACAACATCTCTATGGTGTGTGAATATCCTGATGTTTTCCTTGACGATTTTCCTGGTATGCCACCTCATAGGGAAGTAGAGTTCTCGATCGATCTGATCCTTGGTTCTGGCATTGTGTCGAAGCCTCCTTATCGCATAGCGCCAGCAAAGTTGCGAGAGCTCAAGACTCAGTTGCAGGAGTTGCTGGACAAGAGATTTATCAGGCCAAGTGTATCTCTATGGGGAGCGCCTATCTTGTTCATCCGTAAGAAGGATGGTTCACTCCAACTATGTATAGATTGTCGAATGCTGAACCAGATCACAGTGAAGAACAAGTATTCCTTGCCCCACATTGATGACCTGTTCGACCAGTTGTTGTCTACATCTGTGTTCTCGAAGATTGATCTGAGGTAAGGGTATCACCAGTTAATGATACAAGACTCAAACATTTAGAAGACTGCTTTACAGATGCGGTATGAGCATTACGCGTTCACGGTCATGCCCTTCGACTTGACCGATGCATCAGCTGCGTTTATGGATTTGATGAACCGAATTTTTAGCCCTTTTCTAGACCAGTTTTCGTGGTTTTTGTTGATGACGTGCTGGTCTACTCCCCTGATGTTGAGACTCACGCCTTGCACCTGAGGTAGTTTGGGATGCTCTGAGGTGTCACCAACTGTACGCCAAAATCTCCAAGTGTAAGTTCTAGCTGAGTGAAATTATGTTCCTTAGCCATTTGATTTCTGGAGAAGGCATCAGAGTGGAACCTGCCAAGGTAGAGGCAGTGAGCAGTTGGGAGTGACCCAAGACTGTGACGGAGATGAGGAGTTTCTTGGGTCTGGTGGGTTATTATAAGAGGTCTATCAAGGATTTCTCCTCCATAGCCGTGTCTCTGACAGAGTTGACCAGGAAGGGAGTTCCGTTTTGTTGGGACCAGAATTGTGAGGCGAGTTTCCAAGAGCTGAAGTCTTGTCTGGTTTTTGCCCCTGTGTTGACTCTGCCTTCTGGAAGTGGTGGCTTCACTATGTATAGTGATGCCAGTGGTGTTGAGTTGGGGTGTATTCTGATGCAGCATGGCAATGTCATCGCGTATGCTTCGCACCAGCTGAAGGATCATGAGAAGAACTACCTGACTCACAATTTGGAGATGGCTGCCGTAGTGTTCGCTCTCAAGCTCTAGCAACACTATCTCTATAGGAAGCAGTTTGAGGTCTTCACTGACCATCAGAGCTTGAAGTATATCTTCACATAGAGAGACCAAACTTGTGGCAACGTCATTGGGTGGAGTATCTGAAGGACTATGATTTCAGGCTATCCTACCATCCCGACAAGGCCAACGTGGTTGCCGATGCCTTGAGTCGGTGTACGCACATGATGGCAAGCCTAATTATCAAGGAGTGGACCATGTTGGGGGATCTGGTGAGCTACAGGCCAAGGTGGCAAGCTCGAGGGACAATTGGTGCCTGGGTGGCCAACCTGTCTGTTCATCCTAAGCTGTTAGAGTTTATTGTCGCCTGTCAGCAGCTGGATCCGTTTGTTCAGGCTGTGTTTGAGAAGCTAGAGGCTGGTAGGGAGCCTCATGTCTTTTTTGGGGCATATAGAGAGTTGAGGTATGATATGCATCTGCATGTGCCCTAGCATGAGAAGGCTAGGCAAAGATTGTTGGATGAAGCGCATCGATCTAGGTACACAATTCACCTTAGGAGTACAAAGATGTACCAAGACTTGAAGCGGAACTTTTGATGGCCTGGCATGAAGAGAGATGTTGCTAACCATGTAGTGAGGTGTACAACCTACCAATTAGTCAAGGCAAAGCACCGAAGACCTAGAGGGACCTTGTAGCTGTTGGATATTCCTATGTGGAAGTAGGAGCAAATCTCTATGGACTTCATGACTGGTTTGCTGTGGACTCAGAGGATGAACGACATCGTGTAGGTGAAGCTTCCGATGCACCACCTGGCGAAGTTGTATGTGTCCGAGGTGGTGAAGCTGCATGGTGTTTCGGTGTGCATCGTGTCGGACAGAGACACGAGGTTCACCTCAAGGTTCTGGAGAACTCTACAGGAGGCCTTTGGCACCATGCTCAACTATAGCATAGCATTTCATCCTCAGTCGGATAGTCAGACAGAGAGGACTATCCAGACATTGGAGGATAAGCTCAGAGCATGTGCCTTAGAATTTCAAGGGAATTGAAAGGACCATCTACCAATGATTGAGTTCGCCTACAACAATAGTTATCACTTGAGCATCGGGATGGCGTCGTATGAAGCTTTGTACGATAGGCCATGCAAATCCCCAGTTTGCTGGAGCGAGGTGGACAAGCATCAGTTGATTGATCTTGAGCTTGTACAGTTGTATGCAAACAAGGTGGATTTAATCCGTAGCAGGCTATTAGCTACACAAAGTTGGCAGAAGAGCTATGCCGATAGAAGGTGGAGACAACTGGAATTCCTGGTGGGAGACTATGTGTTCCTAAGGGTGTCACCAACCAAGGGTGTCATGTGGTTCAGGAAGCGTGGTAAACTGAGTCCTCGCTATATTGGCCCGTACCAAATTACCTAGAGGATCAGTGAGGTTGCTTATCGGTTGGATCTACCACCAGAGATGTCATCCGTGCACGACGTGTTCCATGTCTCCATGCTAAGGAAGTGTCTGGCTGATGCATCTCATGTGATTCTAGTTCAGCCAGAAGGGCTCCAGAAGATCTGTCCTTCGTGGAGGATGCTATCCAGATTATTGACAATAAGGAGTAGGTGATACGAAATAAAGTGATTCCGCTAGTTTTGGTGCGGTGGTGGCATCATGGAGTTGAGGAGGCCACGTGGGAACTTGAGGAAGCCATCCTAGACTAGTACTTGTATCTTTTCACCTAGTGATTTCGGAGGCAAAATCTTCTTTTAAGGGGGTTAGGATGTAACACCTGTAAAAATTCATTTTGTAATTATTTACATTTTAATGAATTTATTCCTGGACAGGTGTTACTGTTTCGAGGCCCATTGTGTGGATTTGTGCTTTTAGGCTTGGACCACGTGGGCTGGCTTCTATTTGCGTGTCCCTATGCATGGTTGGCACTGTGCATTGTGGCATTGTGCATGTGGGGCCTGGTTGTGGGTCCTTATGGGGCCCGCATTCGTGGGCTGGTTGGTGAGAGTGAGTTGGTGGTATGAGTTTGGTTTGCACGTGCGTTGCGTGGGGAGGTTGGATGTGCGGTTAAGCATACATTCAACTACCACCTTGCATGGCTTTATAAGTGTCAGGCCCCACATTTTTCACAATTATTTAAAACAAATTAAATTACGAGAAAATTAAAGCCAAACAGTAAATATCTAACTACCAAGAACCTGTGTGTGTGGCTAGGAGACTCCAGACTATATGCACTACGCTAACTCTCTGCATGCCTACATTTGCAAACCAAAAACACGAGGAAAAACGTATGAGTGACAAAAGTCACCCAGTACGCACCCCACAAAAACAGCGAAAAACAAAACTATAACAATTTTCCTTTTAAATTCATTTCGCAAACTATTTTCTCAAAACCTCATAAACTAAGCTCACACCAGCCAAAACCACAACTGAGGCTCTATTAGCCCAAAGCCACAAGCAAAGGCCTTCAATGACCAAAACCACACATAGTGAGTCGGGAGGCCCGGCGCCAGGCAACCTAACTCTGGCCACAAGCAGTCCATCGTGGAGCGACAACGGCGTTCTGCACTGTCACGGTGAAGCTACCCTGTGCAGGAGCGATTACCGTCCCACGATTCTCCCTACCTAGAGAACCCTCACAAAGCCAACCCCTCCCTGGCAAGGCTGTCCTGTTTCTCAAGACGCTACCAGCTACGGGGCACATGTCCCACCCGCACTGGCCACCACAGGGTACATCTCCTCACGACGTCCTCCACACACAGTGCTCAGGAGGGAGTTTCATACCTCTACACCCGACGACACCCGAGCCTTAGTGCTCACAACGACAACAGGAGTATCATACCTCCCCGTCATGCCACAAGACACCTCAACTTGCGGACCACAACCCTAGCCTTGAGACGACAATCAAGGAGTTTCATACCTTCAAGACCTGACGCCCCTCAGCCTTAGGTATCTCAGCCCTTGACCTCAACCAAGGAGTCGCGTCCAACCACCCAAGAATGTCGTCACATTCCCTAGTCCCGACAACACGTTCCCGCACTGTCTCAGCCCGTACATAGAAAACAAGGAAAACATTTTCCAAAACAGGCCAACTATTTCCTTGAAATCCATTTCCAAAATCATTTTCATATCTTTGAAAATTCTTCCAAAACCTCAACAAAATGACGCATCAAGGGTCCCAAGAGACCACCACTGACGGCCCACAATCCCTCTCAATTGGACAAAACACAGTAATCCAGAAAGCCCTCGAAAAACACATTTTATAAACAACCCATATTCGGCGTGCCGAAAAATAAGAACGGTATGTCGAAAATCCCTGGTTCGGTAGATCGATCTAGATCGGTCGACTAGATCAAGTCAGTAGTCAACACTCAGGTAAAATTTGATATACTGAAACTGGTTCGGTCGATTGAAATCTCTTGATTCAGGGGACCGTCCAAAATCGGATGATCGAATTTCGACTAGAGGACCAAATCTGACAGGAAAATGGCATACCAAAATGGTTCGGTATGCCGAATTCTGCAAAAAACAGAAAACGACCCAAACCCTACATTCCGAAATTGCCCCAACTGAAAGCTTCGATTGAATCCCCTAAACAAGTACCAAAAATCTTGCATAAAACATAAGATGTAGACCCTCGAGTCTACTCCAAAACCCAACAAACAAAACTAAAATCAATTCACCATGCATCAAGATATAAAATCACAAAGGCAAAAGGGTCAAAATGACCCAAAACACACCAACAGCCATAAATATCCATAAATGCCACAATAAATTCTCAAAATTCTAAAACAATAAATTTAGCCTAGATTATATGCATCATAGGCATTTCTAGCATTTTACATGATTTCTACACATTAAATTGGGGATACGTACTTGAAACGACCTCTGACGATCTTCGACAGACTACGGCGAATTCTAGTGACCCCACACGACCACAGCTACACCACGACCTCAAGGACGCTCCACCCAAGCTCTACGCACCACCCGAGCTACCGTAGCCCTCCGCTTCTCTCCCTCTCTCTCTCTCTCTCTCCGTCAGCGCACAAAAGAAGGAAACAGAGGAGGGAGAGGAGGATGGGTGGAAGGAGAAGGGGGTGGAGAAGGACGAGTGGGGAGGAAGGGAAAAGAAGGTGGGGAAGAAGAAGAAGTGCGCCTAAGAGGAGGGGAAAGGAAGAAGAAAGAAGGAAGAAGGAGAAGACGGTGCCGAGCAGTGGAGGAGTGCAGTGCGGCTTATAAAGCCTGCGTGTGAGGTCTGCGCCGTGGGTTGGTTGTTGTGGCTGGTGGTTGGGTGGAGTGGCCGGTGTGCTCATGCGGTGTGCCGATGGCTGAGACGTGCAGGTGAGCACGCTCCCAGTTATTGCGTGCACCTGGGCCCCTCATAGACCCACACCCAGGCCCCATACACACAATGCCAACCATGCACAGAGACACGCGAATAAAGCCGGCCCACTAGGCCCAAGCCCGAAAGCACAAAATCACACAATGGGCCTCGGAACAGTAACACCTGTCTAGGAAAAAAATTCATAAAAATGTAAATAATTACAAAATGAATTTTACGGATGTTACAATAAGCCCATGCACGGCGACCACGACCAACTCACCCTTCCTTTCCTCCTCTTTTCTCTTCACTCTGTCATCTCGAGCACACCACCTTCCTTCCTTTCCTCTCCCTCCACTCGTTTTCTCTCCCTCCATTCACCTCCTCCTTCCCATCTCTCTCACTCTCCCTCCCCTATTCTTCTCCTCCCCGCATTCTCCTCTCTGTTCAGTGCGCTTGAGAGTCGATGGAGGTGTGCAGTGGTGTGCGATGGTGCGCGAAGCTTCGGAGTCACATCCCTGTGGTCGTGGTGTAGCCGTGGATGCGTCGTGATTGCCGGAGTCGGTCGGAGGATCGTCAGAGCACGCATTGCAGGTACGCATCTCCAACCCCAATAATAGAGAGCATGAAAATGGTAGAAATTAATAGAATTGCATGAAATTTAGGTAGATTTACATTCCTAGAATTTATTGTGAATTTATGAGAATTTATGGTGGATTTATAGGCATTTATGCCGGTAGTTGTGTTTTGGGTTGTTTTGACCATTATGCCTTTGTGATTTTATATCTTGATGCATGGTGAATGGATTTTGGTTTTGTTTGTTGGGTTTTAGAGTAGACTCAAGGGTCTACATCTTATGTTTTATGTAAGATTTTTTTGGTATTGATTTTGGGGGTCCAATCGTCGATCCCAGTTGGGCGACTTTGAACAGTAGGGTATTGAGCCATTTTCTAGGATTCGTAGAATTTGGCATAACGAAGTGGAAACGACATACCGAATCAGTGAATTTCGGTATACCGAATCCGCTCGGCATGCCGTTTTTCTGATAGTATTGGTCCTCCGATCAATTCAGCCTGCTGAATTCTTCCAGTCGACCGATCCAGTGAATTTTGGCATACCAGAGACAGAATGGCATGCCGAATCAATGAATTTCGGCATGCCGAACCAGGGCCCAAATATGCTATAAAATCTGGCTTTCAATGGTTTTTTGGTTTGGTTTGGTTTGTTTTGTCCCTTTGAGATGGGATTGTGGGTCGTCAATGGTGGTCCCTTGGGACACCTGATGTGCCGTCTTGTCGAGGTTTTGGAAGAGTTTTCAAAGATATAAAAATGGTTTCAAAGAAATGATTGGGCCATTTTGGAAAATGGTTTTCCTACTTTTCTATGTGTGAGTCGAGACAGTGTGGGATCGTACTGTTGGGACCAAGGAATGTTACGACACTCACGGGTGGTCGGGCGTGGCTCTTTGGTTGAGGTTGGGGGCCGAGATACCTGAGGCTTAGGGGCATCGGGTCTTTGAGGTATGAGAATCCTTGACTGTCGTCTCAAGACTAGAGTTGTGGTCCACGAGTTAAGGTGTCTTGTGGCATGACTGGGAGGTATGATACTCTTGCTGTCGCTGTGAGCACTAAGGCTCGAGTGTTGTCGGGTGTGGAGGCTTAAGGTTATCCAAACTTAATTCCCCATAAATTGAATAAGGCATTACATTAATTCTAGCTCCCAGATCTATTAAAGCCCTATCAAAATGAGTTTGACCTATAATGCAAGAAATAATAGGAGTACCTAGATCATCACATTTCTTAGGTAGTTGTGTAGAAAACACGAAACTACCAGTGTCAGCTAGGATGGCTCTCTTAAGCTCTTCCTCTTCCTAGTTCACAACTCCTTAAGAAATTTAGCATAGGATGGGATTTGTTGAATGACCTCAAGCAATGGGATGTTCACCTTAACCTGCTAAAAAATCTCCCTAATCTTATCCATTTGAGGGTCTTGCTTACTCTCTAGCCTATGTCGAAAAGGAGGTGCTACATCTCTATGAATAATCTCCTCTTCCTCCTCTTAGTCCTTAGGCTCTTCAACTATATTAAGGGTTCTTCTATGGGTCTAGTAGAAGGAGGGTTATTAAGTTCAAGAGTACTATAATCCTTACCTGACCTAAGGGTTGCACAAACCTCAGTAGATTCACCAAAGTCCTCAGTAGAAGTCTATATCAGATAAGTCCAAACTTAACTCACTCTCATGAATCCTATTAACCTCTACTTTATAACTCTGTTCCATTATATTAATTAACTCAACTATGGATCTTTCTAAACTAGTGGTAGCATCATAAATAGATGACCAGTTATCAATAGGCATCTCATCACTATTTTTATCAAAGCATGGTAAATTAAAATCATCATAAATAACATCCTGATCCACATCAAAATTTAAGCTATCATTCCATCTAAAATTATTATAAGATGTATTTGATTCAGATAGAGATGGCTTCCCTAAATCTTCTTTAATCATGAAAAATGGACAATTCTCTCTAAAATGATCAGTAAAATTGCATCTATTACTTCTCATAAATGGAATAAAATCATAATTAACATGATAAAAATTATATGGATCCATGATAAAATTTAGCAATTGATTCAATCAACAAGTAAAATAAAATTAAGATTCAAAATATAACAACTAATTATGTGCTGAATTGAAAATGATTAAATAAACAAGTTGTAACCATGCCGGCGAGGAGATTCCGCAAATGAATGCGAAATCGGTCGGCAAAATCACGTCGAAAAAGCAAAATAAAACGGAGTCGCCACCTAATCTATTATGGAAGACAAGGAAAAACCAAAACATGAAATAAATCATGCAAAAAACAAAAGAAAAGGACAAGTCT
>JAMKQA010016851.1:0-25916 GCA_024699735.1 Posidonia australis
TGTACCCTCTACTACATCGACACGACCCCGGATAAGGGGGGACAAACTCGATTTTTCATCCCACACCAAAGCCATAGGATGAGCCACCGAAAAATGTCCTTCGCAGACTGTATAGGTAATCCTAGGAGAGGAGAAGATGCATGCCCTATATGATGTATGCAAAGTATGCTTTGAGTTTTTTTACTTGCAAGCTTATTAAACCGTGGTGGGAAGATTTGCAATTTGTCACTAGTTTGCCTGATTTATTGATTTTGGTTTTTATGTTTTCATTAACCAAATGGGGAGAGCAAACATGTCTTTAATCTCCTAGGCATGGCATGTACAGGAAGGGAAATAAACATGCAATTTATCATGGATTATCATTCAACATGTGCGATAGTGGTGACATAGCAAAAGTGTGTAAAAGGAAAGAACAACATTACAAAGGCATGCATGCAAAAAGGCACCACTTAAAAAAGATAACCAATGCAAGGCATGGAAAAACAAGCAAGGAAAAAAGCCGAAGCAAAGGAGAAACCAAAACAAAGTCAGGGTCTGGTTATCCCTAGCGGAGTCGCCAGTTCCTGTAACCATGCCAGCGACAGCCTCGAGGATTTTGGCGCAAAAGGTCAAAATACATGAGGGACGGCAAAGTCACGGCAAAAATAACAAAAATAAATATGCAAATGCAGGAGTCGCAACCTAGTCTATTAAAATGGAAGACGAGGAAAACCATATAATACATGCAAATCATGCAATGGAAAAGAATGTCATAAACCAGAAAATCGTTAAGGATCCCTGTCACGCACGAGGAAGGTATTAGGCACCCTCATGCGCCCGATAAATCGGTCTTCTACTGGTTTCTCATTTGCTTATGAAATATCGGCTTTTCAGCCTTTGCTGTACGCCTGAGGGCGATATACCATGCCATGCTTGGTGTCTTATGTTAAATAAGGGTGCATGATGTGTAGGGTGTGTCCTAGTGCTCAGAAGTATCACTCGTATGTCGGGTCAAGTGTCGATGCAAAGTCATTGCATGAATAAAATCAAAGATATATCAATTTCGAGTGATTTTTCATCCTTGCTTTGCTATATGCCAAATTCAATCTAACATGCATAAAATTAGTTAAAAGCAGACTATGCCTCCCTGGTATGTCAAGGAAGAAAACCAGGAAAAATCTAGAAACAAAACATGTCGAGAAAGCATGCTAAAACCATATGAAAACCTACTGTGTACTACGGAAAGCAGGCCCATGCGCCTGTTTGGTGCGCCAGACTGGTGCTCCAGTTTGGTGTGCCACATATGAGCTCCTATGTGGGCCAGAAAGATGTGCTGAGGGAAAACAGAAACCTATGCAATGCCAAGTTACATGATAATGCCTTCTAGAAAATCATGCCATGTAAAATCATTCGCAAAACTTGGAAAACATGCCTTAAAAGTGAAAGAAATGCAAGTGCAATGACCTGTGGACCTTGTGCTCAAGGGCTGGTAGCCTCACACAAGATCACACCCTATGCATGCTAAATGAAAGATGGAAGATTCAGCCAGGCCACTGGACCATGGGCTGATGCACAAGGTTCTCCATGTAGGAGTAAGGTGCAACCAGCCTACCAAATTCTGACCAAGGACTGATTATCCAAAGGGAGAAAACAACTAGGAAACAATCTTGCTTTAAACTGCAAAACATGCATGCAAAACCATGGAATATAAAAGAGCAAGCAGTAAAAGAATCAGGCTCAAAATCATTCAGAAAACCATGCAAGCAGATATGCAAAAGTGAATGTTTTACTCTCTGGCCAGTCTAGTGCTCCTGAATGGGGCGCCAGAGTGGTGCACTGGAGATATGCGCCACTTCGGTGCGCCATATAGGTGCTCCCCAAAAAATCTAGATCAGACTACAATCTGATCCAGAACCTGACCCAAAATAGAAATGGGTGATTTATGCTAATGTAGGTTGATTCATGTGGGTGTTAAGAGCTAAAAGCATGATAGGGTGCATCTGATCAAAGCTATCTTATTATCATTTTAAAAACAAGATGACTAAATGGGTTCATGGCAAGAACGCATGCAAAATGCAATGGATACAAACATGAAACAAGTAGACCCAATAGAACATAGCTCATGCAGGCGATATAATGCAGATTTTATGTTATAAATAAAGTACACATGCTTGCAAACAAAAATGTAGATTTGCATGGAGAGCATCTTGCCAAGAGGATAAGTAAACTCATCATAGAAACCCCATGAAAAGAAATAGATAAATCAGGCCATACATGTGGAATTTTTAGCATGCTTTATTCCATTTGCAAAAGAACAAGAACTTAAAGGAAAAGTGGGAAGGACCTACCTTGTCCAAGATGTTCCTTCGAGAAAGAAAAAAAAGACCCAAGATAATAAGCTCCTTGATGCTTTGGAAGGGCTGAGAATATCTCTGGATGCAAGGCAAAGCTTGAGTGCTCAAGTGAATAGTTGCAGAATTCTGGAGAAGGCTAGTGTAGCTGTGTGTCTCTATCTTTCATGATGATCAGGCCTTTCAAATGGTTGCTTATGGGGTCTATATATAGGGATTTTCCATGGGTAACTCCTAGGACAACAAGGAGCCTCGTAGACGAAAAGCCTCGAAGATTCCATGGCATATTCGCTGGTAGAGGTAACAGCCAAGGGAGGTGGAAAGCCAGCAGCTTGAGAAATGGCTAGGCGCCTGGCATGTGCACCAGGTATGTGCGTCGGGTTGGTGTGCTAGCTAGGTGTGCCAGGGAGGTGTGCTAGCTAGGTGTGATAGGTGGGTGTGCTTGCTAGGAGTGCTAGGGAGGTGTGCTAGCTAGGTGTGCTAGCTAGGTGCTCTCCCCTACTTATCTGGATTTCTAATTGGGCTGCGGGCCTGCTATAGGTTTAGGACTCGTTCAAGGGTTAGCCACATCCAAAGCAACATTCGGAAAGCTCATCTATGAGTCACCTCAAAATCGGGGTGTCTACAGAACCTATGTGGTGGTCACCGTGGTTGAGTTAGTGATAGGCTCCTAAGCGGTGAATGACTACCAATGTCCCAAAGTGGGTATAGTGTCCCCTTGCACTCTAAAGTGGAATGCAAGCTCAACCCCTCATTTAGTCTCATGTCTAGGTTTCGAGTGTTGGACTTTTGTCCATCTCGATTCCTTATTTACCTCAAAATTCTTGAGTATTTGATTTTTTATCCTGCGCGATTCCGTTTAGTTTGATCTCCTATCTAGCCTAGTGGCAGTAGGTGTTGGATCTTCTTCCCCTCCTAGCTTGGTGTCATACTTAGGTATTGTTTCTCCCATGTTTCTGCGTATTGGATCCTCTATCCAGCTCGATCTCTTATCTAGTCTCTGATAGCGAGTGTTAGATCTTCTCTCCCTTTCTACTTGGTCTCATACCCAAGTGTTGGTCCTCCCATGTGTCTAAGTAACGGATCCTTCGTCCAACTTGATCTCTTATCTAGCTATGTGGCAGTAATAGTTGGATCTTCTTCCCCTTCCAACTTGGTCTTACACCAAAGTTTTCGTTCTCCCATCTGTCGAGTGTTGGATGTTTTATCTAGTTTGATTTCTCATCTAGCCTAGTGGCAATAGGTGTTGGATCTTCTTCACCATTCTAGCTTGGTGGCAGCTTAGACTCACATCCAAGTGTTGGATTTTTCTCTCTCTTTTAATTAAGAAACCCCTAGGTCATGCCACATGGGAATATTGTGTCACCTTGAAGCTAGTTTTGTACCAAAACTACATTCAAGGAGGGGCAATATGTAGATATTCCATTTTGACACTCCCTTATTTTTATTAGGTCCCACATTACACCATAGCATACTCCATTCATCTTTAGAAGTCTTTTGCTCAGCCCAAATACTCTCCAAAGGTACATTTGCTAATTCAGACCATTGAACGCAGTGTTTTCAGTATACAACGTTATACATAAGATCTTAAGCATTCAACGTTATACACAAGATCTCAAGCATTTAACGTCCCTAGTTCTGCTCCTTGCTATTTTAGTCAAAATTTCTTTTTTTGGACTCAATAAATCTTTAGTATTTTCAAATGAGTCTTCTTGTCATATTTAAAGGTCTTTATGGTCCCATTAATTCATTCATTTGACTATATTTGAATGGGTAGCCAAATTTGACAAGTTTCTAAACTGATTGTATAAGACGCTAAGATCTCTACAATTTACATTAAATGCTGCAATCCTTGTGTCTTACATGTGACAATTCAGTCTTGCCACATTAGCCACTTTCTTTCTTTGGAAAATTTTAAATTGAAAAAGTTTCCTTTTTTGGAAGAGATTTCTTTAATTGTCTATGACACCAATTAGCCTTTGATTTTGCTCCAGTGCCCATTAATTGATGGAATATTCCCTAATTATATAGCTGTGGCGTCTAAGCATGTTGAAAGATGAGTTTCCGGCATTCTACATAGAGCGTTGGGATTCCATTGTTCAATACTTTAAAAATGGAAACTTTTTATTGTAGCTGTATAATCTTGCCAATCTTCGATCCTTTTACCTATTTTGATCCTCTTGTGCCTCTATAAATAAAGGGCACCCCCAACTTTTGAAAAGAATACACAGACAAGTACCCTCAGCCTTTGGAGGGAACCAAAATTTGAGAGAGAGAGGAGATCACAGGGAATTCTGAGGGAGAGAGAGAGCAGAGAAGTTTTGAGGTTTTGGAGTTGTCAACTCCAACCACATCACGCCGGTATTTTGCATTTCATACATATGAAAAGGGATTTTTCTTTTCTAGTATTTTGCATTTCATACATATGAAAAGGGATTTTTCTTTTCTAGTATTTTGCATATTGCATTTCATACTTTTCATGTTTTAGCTAGGCATTTACCTTAGTTGAAATTGAGTAGATAAAACCACTCATGTAAGTATTTTACCTTTTATTTCATATTAATTTTTAATATGCTTTGAATCTTTTACTACATTATATTAATTTGCGTATTTTTGACTTTGTTTTGTAAGGAAAGGAAGAGGAAGAAGAAACTCACTAGTACAGGCATCCTTAGGCAATACTAGAATTGTCCTAAGGTAGTTGAACCTACAACATCCACAACTCCCCATGCGTCTCAGGGATTAGTGAAAGCAAACTGAGAGTTACGATCACATTGATTTCATCATCCGTGGAGTGAAGGAATCAGGTACAACCAATGGGACACAAGTGATGTGGCAAAAGACAGCAAATGCAAGAAAGCGAGAGCACTTCCCAAAAATCTCATATTGATAAGGACAGTGTTGGATACTTTGAGGTAGCATTAGTTGTATGCTAAGTTTTCAAAGTGTGAATTCTAGCTGAGTGAAGTTATGTTCCTCGGTCACCTTATTTTTGGAGAAGGTATCAAAGTAAATCCTACCATGGTGGAGGCAGTGAGTGGTTAAGAGAGGCCCAAGATACCATCCGAGATCAAAAGCTTCTTGGATTAGGTAGGCTATTATAGGAGATTCATCAGGGACTTGTTCTCTATAACTGTGCTTTTGATAGAGTTGATGTGGAAGGGAGTTCTGTTAATTTAGGACCATGATTGTGAGAGGAGCTTCAATGAGTTGAAGGCTTGTCTGGTTTCAACTCTTATATTGACTCTATCTTCTGGAAGTGGTGGCTTCATAGTTTATAATGATGACAATGGTGTTGGGTTGGGTTGCATTCTAATGCAACATGGTAATGTTATAGCATATACTTCTTGCTAGCTAAAGGATCACGAGAAGAACCACCTTACCCATGATTTGGAAATGGCTGCCGTAGTATTCATGCTCAAGCTTTGGCGACACTATTTGTAAGTAGTTTGAGGTCTTCACTGATCACTAGAGTCTAAAGTATATATTTACTCTGAAGGACCTCAACATAAGGTAGTTGTAGACACCTCGATTTTGAAATCACTTGGTAGCAAACTCCTCTGGAAGGATGCTCTGGTTGCGACCACCACACCTAATCCCTAACTCTACCAAAACCTAAAACTCAGAAGCCCATCCAAGCCCACACAAGTCCATTCAGGCCCACACCAATCCACTCTGATCTAATCAAAGCAAAACAACAATTAAGAATTAAAACCAAACAAAAGTCATTTAAAACACTAAAAATCCAAATTAATCAAACAAAAACCCTAATTAAAGTCTAAATTAAATAAAATCCAATTAATCAAGTGAAAACCCTAATTAAAGTCAAAATCCACTTAAACCCACTTCAAATCCAATTAATTTAGTGAAAACTCTAATTAAAGTAAAAATCCATTTAAACCATTTAAAACCCTAATTAATTAAACCTAAAACTCTAATTAAAATCAAAACCAAGTAAAATACATGTAAACCATTTAAAATCCAAGTTAATTAAAAGAAAAACCCTAATTAAAGCCCAAATCAAATAAAACTCAATAGAATCCAATAAAACTTAAATCTAATTAAAAAAGAAACTCTAATCCACACAAAAATCAAGCAAAAAGGCAATTAAATTAAAATCTAAATCAAACCCTTAATTAAATCAAATAAAAGCCAATTAAATCAAATTTTAAATAGAAACCCTAATTAAATCACCAAATTAAACTTAAAACTAAAACCTAAAATCTAAATTAAAATAAACCATAAAAACCTAAATCTAAAACCCCTAAATTAAAACTCTAATTAAATCAAAAAAAATCCTAAGTTAAATAAAACCTTAAAAATCCCTAAACCTTCATCACAAAAATCCTAATTAAAACACACAAAAAAACCCTAAATCACAAAATCAGAAATTAAATTAAAACCACAAAACCTAATTAAAAACCTAAAATCAAAACCCAAAAATCCATAAAAAAGTCCCAAAAAAAAAAAAAAAAGCAAACCCTAAAACTAAGCCCAACTACTAGGCCCAAAAACTCATTTAATCCATAAAATAGATTACTTTAGGAAAGCTAGAAAATAAATCTGGCAATCTTCTCCAGTGACCCCCGCGACCTCCGGCGCCATCTCCAGCAGCATCCGCGAACTCCGGAGCGAATCTCCTCATCCTGTGATCTCCGGTCGCGCTCCTCCAATGCACGAAAGCATCGAGCAGCCCTTAGTGGCTGAGAGGGAGGATCGACAGCTCTGAGAGGCTTCACTGGAGTTTAAAAGGTCTCACCACTGACTGAGACGCGATCTCACTTCTAGCCTCTCCAAGCACGCCTCTTGACTCCTCATCTAGCAACTGAATCCACCCTAGAGGAGCCCAGCCTTTTTTCGACGACATCAGCAACCTTCTTAGCTTGGGACAGCTCTTATTCATCCTGTGACCTCTAGCCACCGTCGTCGGAGCAACTAGAGCCCTACTGTCGAGCATCATCGAGGAAGACAGCACCACCTCGGTATTCCTCTCCCCTCTTCTTCAATCCCAAATAGTTCCCCTAGCCTCTTAATTGTGGTTTGTCAGAGTGGGCCACCCCTGAGCGTTGCCTCTCTTCCCTCCGATGGTGGCTTCACCACCACCGGTGAGGTCGCCGACCTCCTAGATCAGGAGGAGGCTGCTGGAGCCTCCCTTTCTTCCTCCTCCTCCTCCTTCCTAAGCTCACGGTGCTCAGAACGAGTCCTTCAGACCTCCTACGGTCAGGAACGCCTGCCGCTACCACCTCGCTGTTGTCTTCCCCATCGCCGACAGGACACCTCACTAGAGCACGAGGTGGGGGAGCACCTCAGACTACTCCAGTCCCTTCCGACGCTCCAGAAACACCCGCCATGTCTCCCTCAAGCCTCCCGAGCCGTCACCGGAGCCATCCAGTCACCGCACCGCCGCTGGGTTGTTGCCGGAGGTCACGCCAGAAGGGGAACACTGGTGGACCTCTAGTGATCCTCGAAGGAGCATTTTGGGACTAGGCCCCTTAGTTTTAGGATTTTATTCTTAAGTCCATAGATTATTGCATTTGAGTCCTCTTTGTTTATTTTTAAGTCCCTGTAGTTTTAAAAAAACTTTTAGCTCTTTTATTATCTCTGTAAGATTTGCATATAATCCCCTGCATATTTTGGTTTTTCATCCCTAATGCATCATACATGTTTTATCACGCTTAAGTCACTATTTTCATATTTTCTTGACATTTAAGTCCTGATCTTTTGCATTAAGCCCCTAGAGTTTTTAAAATTGAGTTTTCTTTATGAATTTTGCATCTTGACCCTAAGAAATTTCATAATTACACTGATCATCATAAAAATCCAGTTTTTATCACATCTAAGCCCTGTAAATTTTCATACAGGCCCCTGGGTTCTTAACAAACAATCCCAGAACATAGAATATTTGCATCTACACCCTTAAATTAGTTTTAAATGTTTTCTCGCATACTTTTGATATTTTTCACTTATTGCATTTCATATCCTGCAATTAATCATAGATTTCCGCTAAAATCATGTTTACAATATAAATTGATCTTTAGTTTCATAGCTTAATCCCATTTGCACTTATGTGTGAATTTTGCACTTTAGACCTTGAGTTTTCAGGAAACTACCAAGATGCAATTTCCACACATCTCAGTGCCACATTGTCATTCGACTCATCATTTGCACACTAGGACAGAGGCCATTGAATATGTTTTAATCATGATTATCCTTTTTTTTCACAAATTTTGCATTTTAGTCCTTGTGCTTGTCCTTTATAGTGTTTACATCGTTTTACTGTTTTTAAGACCTTGTCCTTGGCATGTTTTCTTGCCAGTAACATTTTCTGGACATTTTGCATACATTTTGGCATATCTTAGACCATGCATCATCCCCATACATGCATTTATCACATTTGGCCATTAAAATGACCAAATTGCCCCTATGCCACTAATTCATGCACCTGTATGTTAGTTTTTGCACTCAGTCTTGCATAATTCTTTTCCAAGTCATTCCTTAGCACTTTTTACACACTTAGGTATACATTTATGCATTTTATATAGCTTTTTGTCGCATTTGTGTATCAGTCCATCCCTTTTCAGTAAGCCTGCATCTCATGTGTTTCTTTCGTGAATTTTTCATCACTTTGTTTTCAGAGTCCCTCATCTGACATTTGATTTGATTTTCTTTACTCCTACGTTTCGAATTTTCTCGATTTGATTTGGATTTCATCGCCCGAGGGCGTACACAAACTGACCGAAAGGCTCACATTGGCCCATTTGTGAATTATTTCTCTTTTTTGATTTTCACAACCTTTTTCATGATTTCGAGAACCTAGGTTGACCCCACTTTTTATTTTTTTGATATCAGTATGGTTTTTCGAGGCATTCTTTCCAAAAACATTGTCATTTTATGTGATTTTCTTTGTATGTCGTCGTTTGTCTATTTCATGTGGATTTCTTTGCAATTTTCCCATTCGGATCTCAATGGTGTTTTCTGCACTTCTACTGATTTGGGTCTGTTCTATTTTTTATTCCTTTGACACTGGTGTGATTTTTTGAACCATTCTTTACAAAAACATCGTCATTTTATGTGAATTGTTTCACATGTCAAAGTTTGCGCATTTTGCATGGACTTCTTCGTAATTTTTTCATCTTGATTTTCACAATGTTTTTCATGATTCTGATGACCTGAGATATTTGCATTATTGATTTTCTTGAGGCCTGTATGATTTCCCGAGCCTTTCTCACCAAAAACCTCGTCATTTCATGTGATTTCATCATTTCATATGGATTTCTTCATTTCATGTGGATTTCTTTGCAGTTCTTGCATACCATCTTGCACATCCATCTAGTCTTGTCTTGGCATTTATATTAGCATGTTTAAAGCATGATCTAGGCTTAGCAAGTATTCATCCAACCTTTAGCAAGTGAATTAGCCGAGTTTCTCAGGTGTACAGGGGTGCCTAATACCTTCCCCATTCGTAATAGGAATCCTTACCCATCCTCTAGTTAGTAGACATTTGGCCTTCACATTTGCATCTCACGCATTCAATCCTTTGTAGTTTTCCTCATCTTTCCCTTAAAAGACTAGGTGGTGACTCCTTTTCTTTTCCATTTTATCCTATCTCGCGGCTTTGCCATCTTGGCATAGTTGTGATCTCCTCCCTCTAGTGCGACTCCACGTCGGATCCCCCGGGTTGGCATGGTCACAGTAGCGAAGGTTGGTGGAGTATTTGAAGGACTACGATTTCAATTTGTCCGACCACCCTAAGAAGGCCAACGTGATTGCCGATGCATTAAGTCAGCGTATGCACGTGGCGAACGTGATGGTCATGGAGTAGGCCATGCTAGAGTATCTGGTGGGTAGCAAACCCAACAAACAAGCTCAGAGAACGACAGGCATGGGGTGGCCAACCTATCTGTTTGCCCCAAACTAGTTAAGTTTATTGTTGTTTGTCAATAGTTTGATCCTTTTGTTCAGGCTACATTTGAGAAGCTAGAGGCTGGAGGAGAGCCTCATTTTCTATTGAGGCATATAGAAAGTTGAGGTACGATTTGTATCTACATGTGCCCTAGTATAAGTGGCCATGTAGAGGTTGCTCGATGAAACTCATCGGTCCAAGTATACCATTCATCCTAGGAGTATGAACATGTATTAGGACCTACAGAGGAATTTTTTGTGGTCTTACATGAAGAGAAATGTTATGACTAAGTGGCAAAGTACATGACTTGCTAGTTGGTCATGGCAGAGCATCAGAAGCCTAGGGGAACTTTGCAACCGTTGGACATTCCTATGTGGAAGTGGGAAACCATATCCATAGATTTTGTAACTGGTTTGCCATGTGCCAGGAGAAAGAATGACATTGTGTGGGTGATTGTCGATCATCTGACCAAGTCCACACAATTTCTTACAATTCGGGTGAATCTTCTAATGCATAAATTAGTAGATTTGTATGTATTAGAGATTGTCTAATTGCACAGTGTTCCCATGTCCATTGTGTCTGATAGAGGCATAAGGTTCACCTCGAGGTTCTGGAGAACTCTACAGGAGGCTTTCGACATGGTGCGTAATTTTAGCATGACAATCCATCCTCATTTAGGTAGCTAGACAAAGAGGACCATCCAAACATTGGAGGATATGCTCAGAGCATATGCCTTAGACTTCTAGGGGAGTTGGGAGGACCGTCTTCCTTTGGTAGAGCTCGTCTACAATAACAGTTACCACTTTAACAATGGGATGGTGCCATATGAAACTTTGTATGGTTGGCCTTGTAGATCGCTAGTTGTTAAAGCGAGGTAGGTGAACGACAGCTCCTTGGTCCTGAGATTGTGCAGCTGTATGCTGATTGGGTGGATCTAATCCACAAGAGTCTTGTAGTTGCATGGAGTCAGTAGAAGAGCTATATTGACCGAAGGCAGAGACTACTGGAATTCCAAAAGGTGTCATCGGCCAAGGTTGTGATGAGGTTTGGGAAGTGTGGAAAGCTGAGTCCCAGATATATTGACTTGATCTACCAGATCACACAGAGAGTTGGTGAGGGTAGCATTACCTTATTCCACAACAACATTTCATTCTAATCGATGATCTGGACAACATCCTCTACAAAAGACAGATCTTGTTGAAGCACTTCTAGCTGAACTAGAATCACCTACGATGCATCTACCAGACACTTCATCAACATAGAGACATGGAATATGTCATGAACAGCTGATAGGTTTGGTGATCAAGTCTATAAGTAACTTCACCAACTCTCTGTGTGATCTGGTATAGACTGGTATAAGATGATTCTGCGTATTCTTGTGCGATGGTAGCATCATGGAGCTGAGGAGGCCACTTAGGAGCACGAGAATGCTATTCTAGCCCAATATCCTTATCTTTTTACCTACTAGTGATTTCAAGGGCAAAATCTCTTTGTAAGGCGGTTAGGATGTAACACTTGAAAATTCATTTACCATGTAATTGTTTAGAATTAATGAATTTTAACTGTGTACGGGTATTACTGGCATAAAACCTCATTCTGTTAGCTCTGTGATTGGTGTTTTGAGCTTTAATTCTTTTTCTGGCCATTGAATTAACTAGTGCCATGAGTTCCAATTGTGGATTAGATTCGCGGGTTGGCTTCGTAGATTGCTCTCGTAGATTAGTGTTACATGTGTTCTTCACGTACTACATTCAATTAATTTAGTTTTGTTGGTTGGTTAGTGTTTGGCTAGGGTGTTTGTTGGCGCATTGTGCTCATGCATGGGTTGTCTGGTCGGTGCAGAGGAGCGGTTGTAACCTCGTGTGGTGGCTTGGTTGGTGAATGAGGTGAGTTGTTAGAGTGGACTCACGGATGTGCATGCTGCTACTTAACTCCGACCCAAGGCTATTTAAGGATGAGGAGTCATCCGCATGCCACTACCTTTCCCTGCCCTTTTCTTGAGCTTAATGGGTGTGTCAACCTTCATGACCCTTTTTCTCCCTTGTCTACTTCCTCCTTCCTCCTCCATCTCCTTGAGCCCTTCTTTTCTCGTCCTTCCTCCTCCTTCTGCCAAAGAGAGTGAGTGAGTGTGAGATAGAGGAGTGAGAGCCAAGCTTGGTGCAGAGAGTGTGAGGGTGTGGGGATCTTTGACCATCTTTCATTGGCTTAGTGACCTCATGTGGAGGCCTGGGAAGCTTCGGAGCGGTGGTGATCGTCGGAGAAGCTTTTTGGGTTGTCGACGATAAGGAGAGTCTTTATATGCTTCTATCAAGTGCACACCTCACTGTTCTTCTTCAATTTGTTTCCAAATGATGCAAATGTGTAGTTTAGCATGTTTTGGAAGCTTGGTAGTGATTTCGTGATTTTAGGAGATTTATGGTAGATTTTATAGTGATTTTTGGTGTTGGTAAATAGTGAACCTAAATGTGCATGTTTCCTTTCAATTTTGATATCTTGAGCTATAGGCTTTGGATTGTAGTGATTTTTGTCACCAATTGTAGAGTACTTTGATGTCTTCGTTTTGAGTATTTTTGTAGAATTTTGGGTGTTTTGTGGTGAGATGGCCACTCATTCCCACCTAAGGTGATTTTTGGATGCCTATTTCTGGATGCTTAGGCTCTGATTTCAGGGTCGTCCAAAGGCTTCATGCGTGGGTTGCATGTGGGTATTGGTACTGCGGGTCACACTTGCTTTTTGGGTAGTTCAAGCCCATTTTGGTAGATTCTTGGTTTGGCTCTTGGTGTTTAATTGTGGTGAAGTGGTGTTTTGGTTTCCTGAATATTGTGGTGATTTACGATGATTTTGAAAATGAGTTCCAGAAAATGTGGTAATGTTTTGAAAATGATTTTCCATGCTTTTTAGTGGTGGACGAAGATATTGGTGGATTGTATTGCCTAGATCAAGGAATGTGATGACATTCTTTAGTACTTGAGCACGTCACGCAAGTTGAGGTTAGAGACCAAGACTTTGTAGGCAAGTGTTCGTCAAATCCTAGAGGTATGATACTCCTGGATTGTCATCCACATGGTCGAGGCTGAGGTCCCCGGGTCGAGGTTGTTGTCCAGACCTAGAGGTATGACACTCTAGTTGCTCCAGGTAGTAATACTCAGGGTGCTGTCCAGACTTAGAGGTATGACACTCAAGTTACTTTGGGCACTGTAGTGTGGACACTGAGAGGGAGTACCTTACAAGTGTGTGACCAATGTGGGTAGTGCTTGTACCTTATTTCTGGTGACATCTTGAGAGAGGATGGCTCACCTAGGTGTAGGATAACTCGGCTTTTCAGATGTGTGGTTATTCTTTGGAGAGCACTTTAGATGGAAGGATACCGTAACAGACTTGCTTCTTGTAGGATAGCTTGTCTGTGGCAGTGTAGTGCACTTCGATGGTTGTTTATGGCTAGAGTTTGTTGCTTAATGTCGAGCAACATGACTCAAGTTATTTTCTGGTGTGCCTGTGGGGCTCGGTGTTTTTTCGTCGATGTGGTGTCATAATTTTTCTGTAGGTTTTCGCCAATGGGGCATGGTTTTCTAGTGTTGGTGGTTTTGGTGCTATCGATGTTTTTTTACAATGAAACTAAAATGGTTTTGGAAAACGTTTTAAATCCGATTTGATCTAATCGAAGGTTTTACTTCGATTTTTCCATGGTATTCGTGGAGTGTGTACTAGGTGAATTTTCTGGTCACTCACGTGTTGTTTTCTGTGGTTTTTAGTTGCAGAAGCAAATGAGTAGGAGTGTTTAGCACTAGTGCACATATAGTTGGAGTCATCTAGCCATTCACTACAGGTTTCTGGTAGTTAGATACTTTAATAAACTTTAATTATTCTGTAAATTAAGCATTTATTTATGCTTTATTTAAACTAATGAATCATGAGTGTAGCAACGTAAGTCGTTATATCCTTGTTTCGTTAGTACGATCTTACGGCTACGTGGCCCTGTCTAAAAATCACGGAAATCTCTTTTCAAAATCATATGCATTTCTTTCAAAATCATTTTCATCTCATAAAATCCACCACGAAACCAAAACCTTGATTTAATCTACATTATATCATCATAAAACAACTCATTGCCACCACTGTGGTGTTTGAATAGACCCAAACCATGGTGGTGAACCGTGGCCCAGACCCACGATAGTAATCTACAAGTCCAACCTATAGTGGTGATCCACGAGTCTAGTCTGTGAGACCAAACCGCAGATCAACCCCTTGTAGACAAACCAAACACCTGAAAATAGATGACCCAAAAATCATCTTTTTTGGGAACTAAAGGCAAACACACCAAAAGACACAAAGAATCCCACAAAATATACCAAAATAAAAAGCTCAAAGTAATCTACCATTTGGGACAAAAAACACAACAATCTGACTTACGTAGCTTGAGAAACCAAAATTCAAAAGAAAAGAGCTCAAACTCATATATAGTGAACATGTTGTCAAAAATCTCTATAAAATCCTCTAAAAATTCCATAAATTTATGAGATCTCTACTTGACAACAAAAACTAGCTAAACAACACATTTCCAACAATTTCATACATAAATAAAAGAAAAAGGGACGAGGTAGGTTGCGTACTCGTGCATCGACAAACTTCTCTTCCATCTTCTTCATAGCCTCTAGTTCTCCTCTTCTCCCTCACTCTCTCTTGCTCTAAGGCTTTGGTTTCTCTCCTCTCTCTCTCTCTCTCTCTTGTTTTCTCGTGCTCGACGCTTACCTCGTCTTTTGTTAACCTTTCGTTGTCAACCGTTACCTGAAAACAAGGGCTGATCGTCGTAAGGCATGGCACGGTTCTTTGACAAGGCGGCATGTTCGTGAAGATTACACACGCTACAATGTCATTTTGGCATTTCTTCCCTTCCTATGGTCCAACACATTCACAGATCACAACATGTCAAAATACCAACACAATAAAGAGTGCTAGGTAGAAACTACAAACATAATAAAGGAAAATAACCACAAACCAATCATGATTATCCAATAAATATGTATATTATTACAGGTAATCAAATTCTAGTTTATCCAGATTACACTCAAATGGGAATCTATTCCCAATACAAGACTTACGTAATTTCAAGATTTTAAACTAACCAATCTGCGGTTGTCAAACAAGGTGGTAATATGCATAGGTGAACCACAGTAGTCACCTACAATGGCAACACACAATAGCATTCTGCAATTGTCACTTACAGTAAATAACCGCAGTTGACCTATATAGACCACAAGTATTACATCGTCCCTTAAAAAGAATTTTGTCCCTAAAATTCATCTTTAATAGAACAAATGGGAGTACTACAAATGGATGTCCACCTCACACTCCCTAGTAGCCTCCTTTGAGCTATGATGTTGCTTCTGAGCTAACACAAAGAAAATCACTTTGTTCCTAAGAACTTGTTTCTTCCAGTCATGAATCTGAACGACATTCTCCACTATAAATAGACCCTCTTGCAACTCTTCTGGATGCATCGGTATCACCTGGGACGTGTTAGCCAAGTACTTTCTCAACATGGAAACATAAAATATGTTATGCATGCTTTAAAGATTTAGGCAAATCCAACTTATATGCAACTTCACCGACCCTTTTGGAAATCTTGTAGGGCCTAATGTAACAAGGTCTCAGCTATCCCCATTTGCCAAACCTTATCACTCCTTTAATTGGTGATGCTTTTAGGAAAACGAAGTCTCCTTCTACAAATTCCAAAGGTCTTCACCTCCTATCGACATAGCTCTTTTGCCTGCTCTGTGCAGCTACTAGCCATTTACGAATCAACTCCACTCTATCTGCATATTGCTGCATAATATCTAGACCTAAGAGTTGGTGTTTGCCTACCATATAAAGCTTTATACAGTACCATTCCAATGTTGGAGTGATAACTATTATTATAGGTAAATTCAATCAATGGCAAGTGTTCCTCTCAATTGCCTTTCAGATCCAAAGCATAAGCTCTCAACATATCTTCCAATGTCTGAATAGTCTTTTGGTCTGACCATCTGCTAAAGGATGGAAGGCAATGTTGAAATTCATTACAGTATCTGTGACCATGTCGATGGAACCCTGCACGGCTCTCCCCTACCGGGTGTGTGGAAACACACGAGGAGACCCGATATAGTCACGGCGAAGATGGTGAATCCAGAGAAGAAGACTAGACTCGGAAACACCAAGGGAAGATAAGAAAGGATAAGGAAAGGAGTTGCCACCTAGTCTTTTAATGGAAAGACGAGAAAAACCAAACACACAAGAAAATCAAGAAACAACCAAGATGTAGAAAATATGTGTGTGCTCCGTGCCTAATAGACAATGCACAGATGAATGCGGGCCAAAGAAAGGGTAAGGATTCTAGTTACGCTTGGGGAAGGGGTTAGGCACCCCCATACGCCCGAGAAAACTCGGTCTTTCAAGGTTTCTTGTTTGTCAAGGGTCTACTAAATGTGTGCTTGCTTATTCTAAATGCGTATGCTAATGATGACTGGAGAAAACAGGCCAAATCAAAGAAAAGAAATGAAATAAGCGGAAAAAGTTAATCCGAGGGTCAAATGTAGGCATTGAGAATGCCGCTTTACTGTACGCCTTTGGGCGATGAAAAAAATCGTGAAAGTCGAGAAATTCTCGGAAAGTGTCTCGCAAACTAGCGGAAATCTGGATAAATCCGAGAAAATCAAATTGGGGAAAATAATCCTCGTTTCGGAACAATGTCGGTTTTGATAAGCCTTTTAATGTACGCCCTCGGGCGATGGAAAACCAAATCAAGTTAAAAACATGAAAAGTGAGAAATCCGAGAAACAACGAGAAAACCAAGCTCAAGAAGGGTTGGAAAAGCGTGTGCAAAGTAAAGAAGAAAAGGCAAGGAAATTGTATGCAAAAATGCGACAAAATGTGCAAAATGCATGTGTGAATGTAAAAATACGAATTCTAGGGGCCTTTGTGCAAAAAACCCAAATTCTGAATAAAAAACTGAAACTCTGAAGCCTAAATCATAAAAAAATACATAGGAAAACACATTCTATGCAATTATGAAGAAATCTAGGGTCAAATGTGCAAATATATGCATTTCTGGCCAAATTGATGTTTCCTAGGGGTTAAAATGCAATTTGCCACTAAAACATGCATTCAATGCAATTCAGGGTAAAATATGCAAGGAAATGGATTCAAGAAAATCTCAAAAATTTTCAGGGGCAAAATAGTAAATTTACCCTAGAAAACAAGCATTCAGTATAAAATCTGTAAAGTGCAAGGGCCAAAATGCAATTTACCTAGAGAATTAATGCATTCAAAAGAGTTTCAGTGAATTTTAGGGGTTTAAATGCAATTTAATCAGAGAAATATGCATTCAGAGAAATTCCAGAAGAATTCAAGGGTTAAAATGCAATTTAACCAGAAAAATATGTATTCTGGAGAGTTTCAGTAGAGTCCAGGGGTTTTAATGCAATTTAACCAGCAAAATATGCATTCAGAAAGGTTTCAGAAAAGTTCAGGGTCCTTTATACTAAAATATTGGATTAAAATGCATGAAAAGAAACTCTGGGGGTTTTTGTTAAACTTTTAAACATGGAAAACATTTCTTTGAATACTCAGGGGGCATAATGCAATATTTTCAGTTAAACTTTATTCAAACGATTCATGAAAAAATGATTAAGGACTTAAATGCAAGAAAAGGACCTATTTGTAATACAAAAAGGACCTAAACCTAACAGATGAAAAGTTTTAGAATTTTATTAAAATAAAAAGGTTTTAAATTGTTTTTAAAAGAAAAGGCAGCGGCGGCCGCTGGCGACGGAGCTCCGCTGTCGACGACTGCTGGAGAGGTCACCGAAAGCTATCCCGTGGTTTGATCTAAGATCAGACCCCACAGGAAGCAAGAAGAAGAGGAGATCAAATGGTCTGGATTGAGCATCCAACGGTGGGAGTGGGCCTCCCACCTACCTCGCCGTTGAGGCACTCCGGCGACGACGTCAGGGAAGAAGAGAGCTCCAGGAGGGTCGTGGCGCGGCGCTAAGGGATCCAAGAGGCTTGAAGGCAATGAGAAGAGTCCTTCCCCTCTTTTAGAAGCTCAGAGAGGCTCGGAGATGCAAGAGGCACGTGCTCCTCCACTGGTTGCAGTCTTCTTCTCCGGCACCGGTGACGGAATGGCGTCGACGACGATTTTCTGGCAGTGGCCACGGGAGGCAGCGGAGCGGCTCACGGAGTAGTGGATAAGCAGGAGGGAGGTTCAGGGAAGAAGATCCAGGGCTATGGGGCTCGAATCAGCTAGTGGATTCGGGCCCCCACCTAGGCCACCGAAAAATCACTCTGGCAAGGCCTGCAAGCTCAATTTCAACCAGAGGAGACCTCTGGATCTATTGGAATCAAACCAAGAAGATAAGGGGAGGCCTAGGAGAGCATTTCTAAGAATAATTGAGGTCAGGGATGAGCATACCTGGTCTGGCATTGGAATGGATGGTCGGAGCTCACCAGAGGTCGCCGGAGATAGCTGAAAACTCAGGTTTCTCAGCTCCACGAGCTTCCTCTCTCTTCCAGGAACTCTTTAGTAGCTCAGGTTGGGAGTGGAAAAGCTTGGGGAGCTTACCTCTCTCCACTTTTGCAAAAAATGCTAAAAGTCCCAAAAGTCTCCAAAGTCCTCTTCTACTTGCACAAGGAGGTTATTTATAGGCTTGGTTGGTTGTTAGGGCTGGAGTGGGAGGTGGTTAGATTTGTTGGAGATTAGTTAGGAAGTAGCTTAGTTTGTTGGAGATTAGTTAGGAAGTAGTTGAGTTTGTTGGAGATTAGTTAGGAAGTAGTTTAGTTTGTTGGAGATTAGTTAAGTAGTTGACTTTGTTGGAGATTAGTTAGGAAGTTGTTTAGTTTGTTGGAAATTAGTTAGGAAGTAGTTTAGTTTGTTGGAGATTAGTTACATGAGGTTTGACTTTAGGGTTTGAGGTTTGACTTAGGATTTGACCTAGGTTTAGGGTTTGGATTAGGGTGTAACCTAGGTTTAGGGTTGGGATTAAGGTTTGACCTAGGTTTAGGGTTTGGATTAGGGCTTAACCTAGGTTTAGGGTTTGGATTAGGGCTTAACCTAGGTTTAGGGTTGGGATTAGGCTTTGACCTCGGTTTAGGGTTTGGATTAGGGCTTAACCTAGGTTTAGGGTTTGGATTAGGGTTTAGTTTTGTATTTTAGGTCAGTTAGGGTTTTGTAGTTATGTTTTGCATTGGTGGCTGTCAGGGTGAGGAGTGGTTGTTGGATTTTGCCTATTTGCAAGCATATTGGGGTGTCTATTGATGTCCCTCCCTGAGCGAGGTCGGAGGACGAATGGAATAGAGACCGACGCTCAGGGTTGACAGAGACACCCCACCCCTTTTGCAAGGAGGAGGGAACAGGAGAAGGAGGATCATCGCTCGAAGTTGACGAAGATGCCTTATCCGGGGCTGCAAGGAAACAACAGTTAATGTAGCCAACCACCGGCTAGTGAATGCGCCATAGATCCCATCGCCACAGTCGAAGCCAATCAGAGAAACCAAAACTAATAACAAATGCCGACAAGCAGATGACCAATCAGTTCCAAAAGACATGACTGGTTATCACACTTGTCGAGAAAAAAGCGCCAGACCAGACTCACGGTGCTTGCCGACCAAGAAATGACTGGTCACGGAGGTCCTCTGGGTAGTTCAAGCTACCAACCCAAAGGAGGGATGGAACAAGGAAAGTGGGGAATCCATCAGGCATCACAGGGATTGCCCTGGTAATTCGGAATACCAGCCCGAGAATGACTTGACACAAGATCCAAAGAAAACACCTGGTAAAAGAAGCAGGCAGAGCTAGTTCGGAAAAAGGGCAAACGAACACATCATCCAAGAAGCAGGTGGTGATGGTTCGGAAACCAGGGAAACGAACACGCCAACCGAGAGGTAGTCGGTGACGGTCCAGAGGGAGGACAACCGAACACATCATCCGAGAAGCAGGTGGTGATGGTTTAGAGACTAGAAAAGCGGACACGCCAACCAAGAGGCTATCAGTGACAATCCAAAGGGAGGACAACCAAACACATCATCCGAGAAGTAGGTGGTGATGGTTCAGAAATCCAAAGAGCGGACACCCCAGCAGAGAGGTAGTCGGCGACGATCTAGAGGGAGGACAACCGAATAAATCATCCAAGAAGCAGGTGGTGATAGTTTAGAAATTCGAGAAGTGAACACGCCAACCGAGAGGCTGTCGGTGATGGTCAAGAGGGAGCACAACCAAACACATCATCCGAGAAGCAGTCGGTGATGGTACAGAAATCTGAAGAGCGGACATGTCAACCGAGAAGCTGTCAGTGACAGTCCAAAGGGAGGACAACCAAACACATCATCCAAGAAGTAGTCGGTGATGGTTCGGAAATCCGAACAGTAGACACGCCAACCGAGAGGCTGTCGGTGATGTTCCAGAGGGAGGACAACCAAACACATCATTCGAGAAGCAGTCGGTGATGGTTCGGAAATCTGAAGAAGCAGACACGCCAACCGAGAGGCTGTCGGTGATGGTCTAGAGGGAGGACAACCAAACACATCATCCGAGAAGCAGGCAGCGATGGTTCGGAAATTTGAAGAGCGGATACGCCAACCGAGAAACTGTCATTGATGGTCCAAAGGGAGGACAACCAAATACATCATTCAAGAAGCAGTCGGTGATGATTCGGAAATCCAGAGAGCAGACACGTCAACCGAGAGGCTGTCGGTGATGGTCCAGAGAGAGGACAACCAAACACATCATCCGAGAGCAGTCGGTGATGGTTTAGAAATCTGAGAAGCGGACATGCCAACCGAGAGGATGTCAGTGATGGTCTAGAGAGAGGATAACCAAACGCATCATTCGAGAAGCAGTCGGTGATGGTTCAGAAATCCGAAGAGCAGACACGCCAATCGAGAGGCTGTCGGTGACGATCCAGAGGGAGGACAGCTGAATACATCATCCGAGAAGCAGGCTGTGATGGTTCGAAAATTTGAGAAGCGAACATGCCAACCGAGAGGATGTCGGTGATGATCAAGAGGGAGGACAACCAAACACATCATCCGAGAAGCAGTCGGTGATGGTTCGGAAATCTGAAAAGTGGACATGTCAACCGAGAGGCTGTCGGTGAAGGTTCAAGGGGAGGACAACCAAACACATCATCCAATATGCAGTCGATGATGGTTCGAATATCCGAAGAGCGGACACGCCAACCGAGAAGTTGTCTGTGCCAGTCCAAAGAGAGGACAACCAAACACATCATCCGAGAAGTAGTCGGTGATGGTTTGGAAATCCGAAGAAGCAGACACGCCAACCGAGAGGTTGTCAGTGATGGTTTAGAGGGAGGACAATCAAACACATCATCCGAGAAGTAGGCGGTGATGGTTTGGATATCCGAAGAGCGAACATGCCAACCGAGAGGCTGTCAGTGACGGTCTAGAGGGAGGACAACCAAACACATCATTCAAGAAGCAGTCGGTGATGATTTGGAAATCCAGAGAGCGGACACGTCAACCGAGAGGCTGTCGATGATGGTCCAGAGGGAGGACAACCAACCACATCATTCGAGAAGCAGTCGGTGATGGTTCAGAAATCCGAGAAGCGGACACGCCAACCGAGAGGCTATCAATGACGGTGCAGAGGGAGGACAACCAAACACATCATTCGAGAAGAAGTTGGTGATGGTTCGGAAATCCGAGAAGCGGTCACTCCAATGGAGAGGCTGTCGGTGACGGTCCAAAGGGAGGACAACGAAACACATCATCTGAGAAGCAGTCGGTGATGGTTCGGAAATCAGAGAAGCAGACACGCCAACCGAAAGGCTGTCGAGGACGGTCCATAGGGAGGACAACCAAACACAACATCCCAGAAGCAGTTCGTGATGGTTTGAAAATCCAAGAAGCGGACACGCCAACCGAGAAGTCGATGGTGACGGTCCAAAGGGAGGACAACCAAACACATCATCTGAGAAGTAGTCGGTGATGGTTCAGAAATCCAAGAAGCGGACACGCCAACCGAGAGGCTATCGGTGACGGTCAAGAGGGAGGACAATCAAACACATCATCCAAGAAGCAGTCGATGATGGTTTGGAAATCCGAAGAGCGAACATGCCAACCGAGAGGTTGTCGGTGATGGTCCAGAGGGAGGACAACCAAACACATCATCCAAGAAGTAGTCAATGATGGTTTGGATATTCGAAGAGCAGACACGCCAAACGAGAGGCTGTCGGTGATGGTCCAAATGGAGGACAACCAAACACGTCATCCGAGAAGTAGTCGATGATGGTTTGGAAATCCTAAGAAGCAGACACGCCAACCGAGAGGCTGTCGGTGACGGTCCAGACGGAGGACAACCAAACACATCATCCGAGAAGTAGGCAGTGATGGTTCAGAAATCCGAAGAGCAGACACTCCAACCGAGAGGCTGTTAGTGACAGTCCAAAGGGAGGACAACCAAACACATCATTCGAGAAGCAGTCGATGATGATTCGAAAATCTAGAGAGCAGACATGCCAACCGAGCGACTGTCGGTGATGGTCCAAAGGGAATACAACCAAAAACATCATCCGACAAGCAGTCGGTGATGGTTCGGAAATCCAAGAAGCGAACACGCCAACCGTGAGTCTATCGGTGATGGTCCAGAGGGTGGACAACCAAACACATCATCTGAGAAGCAGTTGGTGATGCTTCGGAAATCCGAAGAGCGGGCATGCCAATCGAGAGGCTGTCGGTGACAGTCTAGAGGGAGGATAACCAAAAACTTCAACCGAGAAGTAGTCGGTGATGGTTCAGAAATCTGAAGAATCAGACACGCCAACCGAGAGGCTCTCGGTGATGGCCCATAGGGAGGACAACCAAACACCTCATCCGAGAAGCAAGCGGTGATGGTTTGGAAATCCGAAGTGCAGACATGTCAACCGAGAGGTTGTCGATGACAGTCCAGAGGAAGGACAACCAAACACATCATCCGAGTAGCAGTCGGTGATGGTTCGGAAATCCGAAGAGCAGACACGCCAACCGAGAGGTTGTCGGTGACGGTCTAGTGGGAGGACAACCAAACACATCATCCAAGAAGCAGTCGGTGATGGTTCAGATATTCGAAGAGAGAACACACCAACCGAGAGGCTGTCAGTGATGGTCCAGAGGGAGGACAACCAAGCTCATCATCTGAGAATTGTCGGTGATTGTTTAGAAATTCGAGAAATGGACACGCCAACCGAGAGGCTGTTGGTGATGGTCCAAAGAGAGTGATACCAAGAGGCAATTGACATAAAACTGACATCAAGAGAACGATACCAATAGGCAGGTGACATGCCCCTAGTATCGAAAGGCTAAGGATGTTGGTGATAGAAGGGAACAAAGGAATGCTGGGGAGTCCTGATAACTGGTTTAGCCAATGGAAGTTTGCCATTGAGATCTTATTCAAGTACCAGTGCACCCTAGATCGTCGTAGCTGTGGAGAATATCAGTTGAAGCAGTTAAGGATCTGTTGTCTATCGCAAACTCAGAGTGTTTCTTACATGCCAACAATGTCCCAGATCTGATGCTTGACTCGTTGAAATGTCCATCGTTTGGACAATAATTCGCACCAAGTGTTCTCAAAACAGTCCTCCTTTCCACAAAGCAGCTGACATGCCCCTGGTCGAAGGCTCTAGTTCAGCTACATAGCGAATTGATGTTCTGTCAAGCGCATTATATGTGACTTTCGACCAAAGAGCAGCTGACATGCCCCTGGTCGAAGGCTCTTGTTAAATTACACTGTAGCTATGTTTTTGCTGTTTATGCTCTTTAACCACTAAGCAGCTGAAATGCCCCTGCCTGAAGGTACTTGGCAAGAACTCTTGTTAAACAAGTCCATATGCAAACAAAAAGAAATCATCGAAGCAAAACTATGATGATTATGACTATTATGGTGGACTCTATTATTGTGAGCAATCTAGTTATTTAAGAATGACCTTTTTGTTTGATCAAGAAATGCATGTCTTGTTGACTAGCTGCTTGTTATGAGTTCATTACCTGGATTGTTTGCTTGTTTAGTTCAGTTGTTTGTTTGCTCTCTATTAGGTTGGAAAGTTGTATGCCTGTTAGAGGAGGATGACACCTTCGACTCAGTTGCCACTACAGAGACTTGCAAGTCGTTAGGTAGCTCTCGCTGAGTAGTGGTGGCACTTGAACTCACAGTAAGGTATTATGATGGACCTGTCTCCATGCCAAACTCTTTAAGGTCCTGCACCTACTTTTTTCTTTTTGACATCATTGTTTTATTCTTCTTTTACTCCCTCACAGACATGCGGTTTCACTCTAACCTTATCTCAGAGGTAATAAGCACCTGATTTATTGAGGAGGCCTTTATTGCAATAGGGTGGGTCAGTCCCTCAAAGGTGTGATTTTACTGGGCACATACTCCAACTCCTCTCCATGGTATGATAAGGGTAGAGCTACAACGCGCCCCTCTCACTCTTGGACTGACTTCTGTCTTCGCCTTCTGTCTTCTCTATTCTTTTATGCCCTTGCGAATATATGTTTTCTTTTTTGGCTCACACTCTCAGTCACCCCTAACATTTTATCTCCCTCTTGGAGGTGTAGGATCCTTGCGGAGCTTGGACATTTCGTCTGGCGTTGATGTTCGATGGCTCCCTTGCTAACTTGGTCGTCTGAGTAGTGACAACTGAGGAGTGACAATCCATTCTGACATTGGCGAGCATTTCCAATTTTCATCATTGGGCAAAATGTTATTAACAAGCAAACTACCCTTTTTAATTGTTCTTGATGTTTTTTTTCCTGTTTTGTGTTTGTTATTTTTAACTTTTGTGCTTTTTCTATATTTTTTTTGTGTTTTGACATATGATGATGCAAAAAGAGACAAAGGAAACACAGGAAAAGGATACAACTCCAGTCCTTGTTGTTGCTGTTTGTCGATGCCATTGGGGTTCAAAGTAACTCCTTGCAGTGCAACAGGAAGTCGGAATCAAGGCAGGTGTAATAGAAGCAATCACAACCATTATTGTAATTGAGACTGTCATTGTCAATGTTGAATATGATGGTGACATTAAGACTGTATCATTGTTGGAGTTGATATCTGCTGTGACGACTGTCTCCTACTTGATCCAGGGTACTTGCACGTGCTAGGTTACATCAGCGCATGGCAAACTGGCAAACTTTAGGTTGGACCCCCCAGAGAGGAACAAGAACAAGAGTGGCACACGTGAGTGCTGCCAGACAGAAATGAGAAAAGACAAGAAAAAACTAGGCAAAAGAAGAACTAGAACTAGAGCAACAATTGTGAATGTTGCGGAAAAGACAAAAGAACAAACTAGGATAAAGAGGCTCGATGGATTCCCCAGGAAAAACTGGGAGAGAACGGTAAACCCTTGAGGTTCCAATATCCTCGGAGCTTGCAGGTTCAAACATGGTAAGGTCGTCTATTCTAGGGTGTGCAAGTGTGCATGCAAGTGTGTGTGAGTGCTGCCTCCTGTGTGTTGACGACAATGCTCCCATTGTCAATCAAATTCTGGACAGCATTCCAGAGAGTGTGACACTTGTTGGTTGAATGCCCACGTACGTGATGGTATTGACAGAACAAGTTAACCGTATACCACCCAAGAAGTGCGTCCGGTGGTGGGCGAATCTCATACAGCCGTAGAGGGAGGACAACCGAATACATCATCCGAGAAGCAGGCGGTGATGGT
>JAMKQA010016852.1:0-19799 GCA_024699735.1 Posidonia australis
CATATCGCCCTCGGGCGTATATAGCAAAAGACTGAAAAGCCAACATTTCATTGGAGAAATCATAGAAGACCGATTTTATCGGGCGTACGAGGGTGCCTAACACCTTCCTCGTGCGTAACAGGGATCCTTACCTGCATTTCTGGTTTTTGTAGACCTTTCTTTTTATTGTTTGCATGATTTTTCATGTTTATGGTTTTCCTCGTCTTCCATAATAGACTAGGTGGCGACTCCTGCATTTGCATTTTATTTTGCTTTTTCGACGTGATTTTTGCCGATCTATTTCGCATCCTTTTGCGGAATCTCCTCGCCGGCATGGTTACAGTATGAAGATCAAAAACCTGCAAAGTTACAAACACTTGCAACGTCCTATTGCAAACAAACAAAAAAAAATTTAAATATATTTTTCAAAACTAACTTCTCTTTTCTAGAACTAAAATCACGTGCATTTTTTAAATTTCTTTTTACACACTTGATTTAATAACTCTTTGTCAAGTTACTTTGGCTCAAGCAACAGACACTAGCCATAAGTAGTCGCTATGACACATTACACTGTCACGGCAAAGCCATCATGTGTAGGAGTTTCCCACTCTAGGTTCATACTCTAAGAATCCTTAAAAATCTACACAAAACAACACACACATAGGGTCTACCCTCTAGATATCCTTGGGACTGTTGCACTCGACTAATTAGAGGACATTTTCACCTCCTAGATCCATCAGCACAACTCCTTGAGACCTCATGCCTATTCCTCTAGCTCTCGACCCTTTAGAGGCATCACTCATTCTTGGTCCATAGGCTAGATTATTCAACCCTCATAGCCCATGATATCACCTTTGGTCTTTTAGTCTAAAAACCCTTATCCAAAGTCTTTTGGACTTCCAAATATACAAAACCTCAATCTCGAACTTGCATTTGACCCTTTAGAGGTATTAATCATTTTTTATCCGTTAGTACAATCCTACGGCCTTCTTGGTTCCTCAAATATCACAGAAAAGCTTTTGGATCTCATCCTAGGCAACTGGCTCTTGATCATCTAAAGGTATCAATCATCTCTAGTTCATTGATTAGAAGTTTCAGCTTCTTGGTCTCTCAAAACCATAATCCATAGAATTTTTTTATCTAGAATACTTACAAATCTTATGCATTTCTTTTCAAATTCTTTTTGGAAAATCATTTAAAAACCATTTAAAAAATCAACTCAAAACACCACCAAATACCTTAAAATCCCACCATAGCCCACTATCAAGAAACCTCAACGTATCTCGCCCAAAACTAACACTTAAACACTGCAAAATCCTTATGCATTACAATAGGAACATAAACCACAACAAAACTCAAAATAATTCATTGTAAAACCACATAAAATATGCTATAAATACTTGACAACTCATAAACAACTAAATCTACACATAAGGGTTTTCCCCACTGAAAAACCCACCATATGCATCCCTTGGCTGCCACAGGTTAGATTCCCAACAGGGAATCCCAAAAACGCCAGATTCTTACATAGAATCCACGACACAACTACAACAACCATCTACATAACCTAAAAAATGAAGAGATCTCGAGGTAGGGCATGTATCTTTCACCTACACTCAACAGGCAATTGTAACAACTCGATACAACACCCATGTCCTTCATCGCTAGAGCTCTACCCTCAGTCCATCCATTACTAGCAATGGTGACTTAGTAGCACTAACCACAAGAGCAACAACAACAACACCTCACGCAACAGCGGTGACAAGCGACAACTTGAGTCGCAATGGCAGTGGCAAAAGCTCGCTCCACCATCGAGCACCTCCAATCTCACTACCAAACTCCCTCTCAAACTCTCTCTTAGATCCACAAGTGTTACACTTTTTCCCTTTTTTCCTCGTTAATGGTCAAAATCTTAAAGTCCTTGCGTAAGGTGTTAAATGATAATATACGTAATAAAAATGATTTATATACACCAAATCATACATAGCTCGCGTGGCATCCTGCATAAACCTCCACACCATATGCTGACATGGTAGTGGACTTGTATTATTTTAAAGATATTAACTGAATGATAGGAGATTATATAGATGTGATAACAACTTGTACTAAAATGATACAAAGCTATTTTCATATCATTTGGTGTCATTCTCGTATCACTGGTATCATTTTGTATCATTCAACTTGTATCATTTTATGTTATTCTTGTATATATCATTCGACGTCATTCTTGTATTATCTGGCGTCATTTTCATATCAATTATTGTTATTATTGTATTTTTTGATGTTATTCTTTCATTATTTTTGTCTCATTCAGCTCGTATAAATTGACATTGTCATTCTCGGATCATTAAAATCATATCATTTGGTATCATTCTTCGTGTCACGTTAGTAGATGATGTGAAAGTCCATGTCAAAGCCACATTAGTGGTGTATGAATTAGTGTAAAATTTGGTATATATAATCCAAAGTACTTTGTACATATATACATGCATACATATTCAAAGAACCATAAGAATATGTGAATCATCAGTATCTTTTAATATAAACTAACATATTCGTATACTAAACATGGGAAAATAATTCATTATACTTTTCAAAGTAGAGAATATCATTTTTGTCAGTTTGAATGTAACCATAAGATAAATATTTAAATTATGTATAATAATGCTTGAATGCAACACATTTTTATTTAACAGATAATTTGTATTTATCCAAAATCATTAAAATTACTGAATAATTTATTTATCGTACATTCAAAATAACTTATTTAATTAGTTGTATACACATATGGTTTTAATAATTGCTTGGAATTATAAGTGTAATTCACTGTAAAAACAAAATAAAGCTTTACACAGTAAAATATATTAGAATTAGTATAACAAATGATATTTTTCTTTGGAACTTAGGTATATGAAAATCTAGATAATGTTTGTCCATTAGGAATATTTGTTCCAATTACATACAGATTCAGATATGGTAATTAATTGCTTTGCACCTACTCCTTTGTAAAAAAATTCATGGATAGGCAACAAATTTTAATACTATCTAGTTTATTTTCATGCAATGAATTATTTACTGCATCATGACAATTATATTTTGAATCCATCACTCCTTCCTTATTTCTATATAAATATAAATATAAATAAACTAGTGTAGAATTTGTAATTTTTATGTGCAGATCTTCATTTTTTGTCACAAATAAAGTTCTTTTATATATAAAATATGACGAATAGAATAACTTTCAAAAAAAAAAAAAAGTCAGTGTAATAAAGAATTACGATAGCTTTTTTCCCATGTGAACACCAAAATGCACTATTCTCGTTTTATAGTTCTCAGTAACCTTAACATGTTAATAAGATTCATATTGTATACCCTACATCAGATACGAGATACAACCAACAATTTTGAGTTTTACACTTCAATATTTTCTTGGGTGTGTGGGTACCCAAAAATTTGATAGGTACTAAAACTTTTTAATGACAACAATACTATATGGATGGTGGGATTTGTAGCTATAAATAGGCAATTATAACTATCGAAATATAATTACAACTTTATGAAACAACACTATAGATATTTAGGAATCATAGTAATTTTTTTTAATTTTTTTAATTTATTAATAAATTTTCTTGTATCATGAACTATTCAATTATACTTCAAGATTATATTATGGTTGCAATTGATGTATTGCTTTTCTTATGCTCAGAAACTATTATAAGTGTACACATCAAGGATGCAACGTGAAGAAGCAAGTCCAAAGACACACCAAGGACGAGGGCGTAGTGGTGACCACTTACGAAGGAGTGCACACACACGAAATTGAGAAACCAAATGACAACTTCGAGCAAATTTTGAGCCAAATGCAGATATACCCCAACTTCCAAACATCTCCAACTTTTATAGGAAGTGACTTCTAAAGTAGAAATCATGTAGCATGTATAGCTAGAGACGGTTGTAGTAAACCTCCTTCGGCTCAGCTCTATGACTAGAGTGCGAATAGAGTTCTTGTTGTAAGAAAACAACTGTATACTTATATTGATAATATATGATAGACTTTGTGATAACAGGTGTTTAGCTAATTGATGGTTAGTTGAGCCTAATGATTAGTTGGAATTTTTTACAGTTTGTTGTAACAATCTTATGTATATATATATATATATGAAAAGAAGATTGATTGATCTCGAGTGGTTATTAACGAGATCACAACTCAAATGCAGTTGCTTATTCTTCGTTATTCTTCCTTCTACTTTCATATCTCTGGTTTGCTTTTCGCCGGTGTTTTTCTGTCACTTTGAAGCCTCTAATTTCCAATATCATACAACTCAGAGGAGTACTTGTCGCGGGTGTTTTTCTGTCACTTTGAAGCCTCTAATTTCCAATATCATACAACTCAGAGGAGTACTTGTCGCCGGTGGCTTTCCTGTCCACCAAGAGTGACCCTGTTCTCGTGGGGAGACAATTCCAAGGACAATAGCTTTTGTTACGATGGTGTAAAGTTTTAGACGAGTCTCTGCATTACTAGTCTGATCAATCGATCCGCCAAGTTTCTACGACTTTTTCTTGTTGAAGCACGTTTGTATGCCATTTCTACAAGGAAACTCCTTCCATCATTTTCTTGTTGTGCATGCACATGTGTTAAAGAAGCGTACGGTCGGTCAAATTCTACCTAACCTTTCAAACTTGTGCTACAGAGAACGTTTAAGGTCTGTAATTAAGAAGGTCCTTGGTTGTTAAAAACGAGGTACTCGTTGTCGGAGACATGGATTAGGTTTCATCGCTAATCAGACACTCTTCCCCACAAGGACAAAGTCAAAACTAACCGTGGGAGAACAGGCTGCTCCGGACTTCTGGAAACTCGACGGCTACCAGCGACTCAATCATGCATAAAAAAGGCAGACATATATCTACAGACTACCTGGACGTACCATTTACGTAAAGAATTTCTTCTTCTTTTCTTCTTGTTCTACGGTACGTACGTACCATGCATCTCCATCAAGAAAAAAAAAGGAAACCACGTGCCGGTACAATTACGTTGGCGTCTAATTTCTCTTGTGGACTCAGATATTAGTTTTTATTTAGTTGATTAGCACTAGTAAGACATAAACGAGGAACTAGCTGGTAAACTTTTTATGTACTTCTTTAGTTTTCTGATGCTAATGTGAATATCTATCTAAATCTTGATTCATGAATGACATGAGGTACAGCTCGAGTGCACGTGCTACAGTTATGAACAAAGGTGGAAAAGTTTGGTTTTTTATTTTCATCCTTCAAGGGACTGTCAGCCCTCGGTAGGCCACTAAATCATGGCTTTCATGTGAAATAAAATGCTAAATTCAGAATTGTCCTCAGCCCATGGCATAAACTTGCCATAATCACCTAGGCATTATGGCATTTTTATTTTTAACAAGATTCTATAAGGGCCTTTTTTAGACAAGTGAATCCGTGAATATATAGGGACTTGGGCCCAAATGTGTTTCTTTGTATTTCTGACGTCATATTGAAATATTGACATGAAACTCAATTGCATATATACAATACACGTCTAATCTTTATATTTTCCACTGTAAGTCTATTTCGACACAGTCCATACATGTTTCCCTTCGAAGCCGTGTTCTACTCGATAATGCGCAAAGAGGGAAAACTAATGATTTTATACTTACATCCCTGTAAATATACAGATAGGCATATTTTTAATCACATATTTACACTATCTTATAAATACATTTTAGCAAACCATTACCGCTTACAAAAGCTTACTTTCATACTAATTTTGCAGCGTACCTCAGGATTAAATAACATGTATCAATAGCAAGTCTTCAACAGTAATATAAAATTACAGTATGAATAGGGATGTAAATTTAGATAAGAATGTTTAGAAGAACAATATGTAAGAAAATCTACAAATTATTAACGTGCCGTCTACGACACCTGGATTTCTTCATTCCGTTTATCCTTTGATATTGCTGGTATCACTTATTCTCAGCCAACCAGGAAGACAGAATAATTTCCACGAAGACCTGCATCCATCTCTCCCTTTACATACTCCTCTACGACACAAACTCCTCTCTCCCATTCTCTCTCTCTCTCTCTCTATCTCTATCTATCTATCTAAACACACACACAGAGAGGAAAATGGAAAATGATCTTGTTCTATTCCCTTTAGCTTCTTCATCTTACCAGGCCTCTCATATCCAAGCACCCATCTTATCATCAACCACGATGCTTGCAGAAGATTTTCGTAAGACTCATGGGAACCAGTGCTACTGGGGACCAATGAAGGAAGAGAACATGAATTCTGCTCCTAGCAGCTCAAATATCAACCGTGTATCGCAGGCTGGAACCTCTTCCGTGTTAGACGATGTGGGGAATAGCTCAGAAATGAGGAAGGTACAGAAGAAGGTTAGGAAGCCAAGATTCGCTTTTCAGACGAGAAGCCAAGTTGATATACTTGATGATGGCTATCGATGGAGAAAATATGGACAGAAAACTGTGAAGAACAACAGGTTCCCAAGGTGAAGTTCTTTTTTTCGAATTTTTCCTTTTGAAATTAAACTATATATTACCACAGTTAAGCTATAGTAATGGTTGGTGCATAGATAATTAATAGATGTCGTCCGATATGCCGTCGTTTCACCATGACTTATTTGGCAAAATTACTAGACACCGATTAACAATCTCATAGGTGTGCTTATCTATAAAACTTTTTGAACATGGTAGACGTCATATGGTATATATAAAACTCGTTATGTATCTGAAATTTGACTAGAGAGCTAGCAAGATATGGCATATATAACACATGAAGATCGACTAGGTAACGCAAGCATGCTTGTCGAGCTGACGAATACTCTATTGGTGTTGGAGTTGTTAAAGTCATGCGGTAAAGAATAACCTCACCTGTTCGTGCATCCATTTCCCGGATAAAGATTATTGTCTAGATTAGTTTTAATGGCCTAATCATCTATGTGAAAGCCGCTCCACCTCCTAGCAAGATTAAAAATTCATAACAGATAAACATACTTATTAATATGTATTAGACAAGTTTTCATCTAGATTAAATTAGAGAGCAACACAAGATTATCAAATACATATATAAGTCTAAATCAAAGGGAATCCCTTTCTAGATCTTAATAGATAGTTAAAAAAAAGTACACCAAATATGAGTTTTTGATATTACTTTTCTTAATCAATAAAAGAACGATACATAGATGCTTATTTATATATTACAGGAGTCTTTCAAGATCTTCTTTGAATAGCAGTTACACAACACAATATTGACTTTTACCAATAATAGACAACACAATATTTATATAATAATTACAATTGATAGACTACTATATTTAACATTCCTCTTCAAGCTGAACGAGGGATACAGAGAGATAGCTTGCGACAAAAGTCTTGAAAAGCTTGAGATCTGACTTTGTGAAAGGATCAGCAAACTGTTGACTAGAATTAATATGATGCACCCCTAAATGCTATTTTAGAAGATGATCTCAAATAAAGTGAATGTCAATATCTATGTGTTTAGTGTGAGAATGATGAATGGGATTAGCAATGAGATGTATTTCACTAATATTATCGCACAATATAATTGATGGAGGAAAAGAAATACGAAGCTCTTCAAGTAACACTCGCAGCCATAATATTTCACAAGTAGCGAGAACTAATGTTTTATACTCTACTTCAATACTCGATCGAGAGATGGTTTTCTGTTTCCTAGAGCACCAAGAAATGACGTTTCTGCCAAAAAAGACACAATAACGAAAGTAACAATATCGAGTGTCCAAGTCACCTTTCCAATCGGCATCACTGAATGCTTGCAGTTTAATTGATTTAGATTTATGATAGTATAAATCATGATTTATGGTGCTCTTCAAATAACGCAGAATACGTTTGACAGCCTTCATATGCTCAATAGTAGGGGCACTCAAGAATTGGTAGACTTTATTAACTAGATAAGAGAGGTCTAGCCAAGTAATGCATAGGTACTGCAGTGCTCCTACCAAGCTTCTGTACTTGGTAGGATTCTTTAGAGGATCACTTCTTGATTTGGTGAGTTTAGTAGATGAAGTCATGAGTGTTTTACACGATTTGATATTGTTTAGCTTGAAACGTTTCAATAAATCAACCAAATATTTTAATTGTGAAAGATGTAGATTCTGTGCTGTTTTTTTCACGTCAACACCAAGGAAATAGTGAATGTTGCCCAAATCTTTTACAGCAAATGTGTAAGCCAGAACATTAATTGTGTTAGCAATATCTTGAGATGATGATCCTGTAATAATTATGTCGGCAATGTATATTAAGATATACATTATAGATCGATCTTTCCTTTTAATGAATAAAGAAGCATCATATTTTGAATCTTGAAAACCATTCTGTAGCAGAAAACATCGTAATCGATTGAACCAAGCCCTTGGTGCTTGCTTGAGATCATATAGAGATCTTTGTAATTTACAAATATAATTGGGAAATTTTGGATTGATGAATCTAGGCAGCTGATGCATATAGATTTCTTCTTAAATATCTCCATGCAAAAAGACATTTGACACATCCAACTGACGTATATCCCAATCATTGTTTAATGCGTGACTAAGTAATAATCGAATAGTTATCGGTTTAATAACAAGGCTGAAGGTCTCCTTGTAATCAATCTTATATTTTTGTGAAAAACCATGTGCAACCAAACGAGCTTTAAAGCGCTCAATTGAGCCATCAGCCTTCTCTTTAACACAATAAACTCACTTGCTTCCAACAATATTTACTCCTGGTGATGGTTGAACTAGGCACCATATCTTATTTTTTTGTAAAGCAAGATATTCTTCTTACATGACTTCTCGCCATTTCGGATCACTTAAGGCTTGAGAAACAGAATTGGGTGTAGCATATGACTCTTTTGCATATAAGGCGTATTTAGGATTTGGTTTAAAAACACCCCGATAAGCCCTTGTAACTGATCTGTAATGAGCAACATTTTGTTCAGTTATTGCCTCTATACCTAATACCGAAGTATCTGATTGATGTTGGTCATCTGAAATTGATGCAGATTGCTGCATCTACAGTGGCTCAGTAGCATTGACAGTATTATCTGAATAAGCTTCTAAGTTGATCGTAGGAGATCAACATGGAAAAATAACTGGAGGAGGCTGAGAATTTTCTTTTTGATTGTTCTATGAATTTGCTGAAGATGAAATATCACTCTAAGTATTCAAAGAAAAATCTTGTTCATTAAAGATTACATTCTTGGAAATATAAATGCGTTTATGATCAGATGAGTAGCATATGTATCCTTAATGATCTGAAGAAATCTCAAGAAAGATGCAAGGAATCGTTCGAAAATCAAATTTGTACTACAGATATGGGCGAAGAGGGAAAACATTTGCAGCTAAAAACTTCTAGAAATTATAATCAAGAAGAGATTTGAATAAAATCTACAAGGGAAATTTATTATCTAATTGAACAAAGGACAATCTATTAATTAGATATACTGTCGTTTTAAAAGCTTTAGGCCAAAAGCATTTAGATAATTTTGCATGAGCCAATAATGTTAAACCGATATCGACTATGTGCCTATGCTTCCGTTCTGCAGACCCATTCTGCTCATGGGTGTGAGGACATGCAAATTGGTGTTGTATTCCATTTTCTTGGAGAGAGTTTTTGAGTGCCAAGAATTCCCTTCCATTATCACTGTGTAACATCTTAATATTCTTATCATAACACTTCTCCACTTGAGTTCGAAACTTGATAAATGCATTTAGAGCTTTTGACTTGAGAGTCATTAGATAAATCCACGTGTATTTGGTGTAAGCATCTACAAAATGTATATAGTATCTGTATTCATTTTTAGATGGTAATGGACTAGGCCCCCAAAGATCAGTATAAATCAACGATAAAGGTTCATTCACAACAGACAAACTATTTTGAAAAGGAAGTTTGTGATTCTTTTCATAACAGCAAGCATTACAGAAATTTAGTTCACGATTATTTATAAGCAAATCATTTGTAGCAACAATAGATAAAGTCTTCTAAAAATTTGAATGTCCCAACCGACTATGTCATGTGCTCATCGACGTCCTTACCGTTGCTACAAGGGCCTGTGGAGGAAGAGATTCAACACCAGACGTAGCTATTTGATAGATAGAATGTTTAGCATGCCCCCTGCGAACTGGTTGATGGGTTCGACGATCCTTAATCACAAAACCCACATCATCGAACTCGACATTTAACGAATTGTCATTGCATAACTTGTATATAGATAATAAAATCTTCTTAATAGAGGAAACACCAAAATATTCTTAAGTAATGCATTACCAGTTTCAGTAGCAATTGTGCCAACACAAGTGTGAGTAATGGGAAGTTGAGACCCATTGTCAACCTTTAAAGTGTTACTTCCTGCATAGTTCCTGTATAAGGGACACTAACAAATAGGTTTGCAAGATTGTTAGTGACGTGATGTATGGGTTTAGAGTCTGGATACCACAGGGCATTCTCAGCAGTTTCTTCTCCTTTATAGCACAATTAACATTAAGAAAATTTCATGTAGAGGCAAAGTTCTGTAGATCTGTTCTCTTATAACAATTTATAGACAAGTGACCATTTTTGTTGCAGATTTGACATTGAATTTTAATATTACCATTATTGAATCTACCACAACTCCTAATCTGCCTCCTCGTCCACCTTTCGAATTATTGTTTCGATTATTTGCAGCAGCATAATTAGCAACAAGAGCAGAGTTAAGTTAGTACCGATTTAAATGTACCTCATGGTTGAGTAACATTCCTTGCAGATTAAGAAGAGAAATAATGGATGCTTGAGTCGTGAGCTTGTAATAAGAGCCTCATATTTAAGTCCAAATCCTCTCAATATATGAAGAGATAATTCTTCATCTGAAAGTGGGGAACTGAGTACAGCAAGAGCATCGGCCAGAGTAATTTCATGAGCGATATAATCACTCATGGACAGGTTACCTTTCTTCAAGGTTTGAAGTTCAAACTTAAATTGAAGCATCAGAGCTTAAGATCTGGAAGCATAGAAACACTCCAAAGATTTGCAAACACCATTGGATGATGTCTGGTTGGTTACCTGTGAAAGAACAGGTTGCGTTAAAGAAGAAAATATCCAGCTCATCAGGAGTTGATCTTGTTTATGCCAGTGTACGGCATCTTCAGCTTGCAAATTCTCATCAGCACAACTAAAAGTCCCATCGACGAAACCCATCAGGTCAGGTCCTTCAATAAAGTCATGAACGAAGCCCTCCATATAATATAGTTATTCTTATCCAACTTAATTAGGATAGAACTCTGGATATTGATGGAGGTAGAAACAACAAAAGCACTAGGAAAGGAAGAAGCAGTCGACATGATCAAGGAACCTAGAGTGCTCTGATACCAAGTTAAAAAAGAAAGAACACCAGAAATAGGTTTTTGAGATTACTTTCCTTAATCATTAAAAGAATGATACATAGGTGTTTATTTATACATTACAAGAGCCTTTCAGGATCTTCTCTGAATGGCAGTTACACAACACAATATTGTGTTGCCTATTATTGACTTTTACCAATAATAAGCAACACAATATTTACATAGTAATTACAATTGATAGACTATTATATTTAACAATACCATTTAGTTTTGATTTTTCACTCCTTCCAATAATGTGTATGTACCAGATCGTGTACTCAAATAGTTGACAGCATACAATCATATATCAACAACAAATTTCCAAAGAAAAGGAATTGAAAATCGACAAACAAATTTCTTAAATAATAAGTAGCACAATTGCATCATCTAAAACCATGTCATATGCTGATGAGGAAGAAAAAGAACCAAAACTAACAATATATTCACACGACATGCACAATTTATTGATATATACAGTACATCAAATTAAACACTAAAATAATCGATAATAAAATGATAACCACTACCCTGTTACCATTTATGATCGATCTACTTGATGGACTTGTGATTATTTATTTTCCTCCCAATTCTAATGAGTTTAACCTTCCATGTTTACATACATTGTCAATGTCGATTGGGCATTTTCTAGTCTTTTTCCCATTTTTTCTTGTTAATGGTCAACATCTTAAAGTCCTTTGGTAAAGGTGTAAATGACGTCATATGAAAGAAAATTGGTTTATTTACACCAAATCATACATCACTCACATGACATTGATCTTACATAAAACTCTACATCATATGCTGACATAATAGTAGTCTTGTATTATTTTCGAGATATGAACCAAATGATACAAGATTATATAGATATAATATCAACTTGTATCGAAATGATACAAAGTTATTTTCATTTCATTTGGTGCCATTCTCGTATCATTTGACGTCATTGTTATATCATTTATTGTCATTTCAGTATTATTTGACGTTATTCTTTCATTATTCTTGTCTCATTCAGTGATTAAAATTTGACAACATTTTCATATCATTTGATGTCATTCTTAAATAATTCAATTCATATCATTTAGTATCATATATTCTTCGTGTCATGTAAGTAGGTGACGTGAAAATCCACATTAGAGCTACATCAGCAGTGTATGAATTGGTGTAAATTTTGGAATATATAAACCAAAGTACTATGTACATATATACATGCATATATATTCAAAGAACTATATGAATATGTGAATCATTAGTATCTTTTAACATAAACTAACATATTCATATACTAAATATGGGAAAATAATTTATTGTACTTTTCAGAGAAGATAATACCTACTTTTGTCAGCTTGAATGTAACCATAAGATAAATATTTAATCTATTTATAATATTGCTTGAATGCAACACATATTTTTATTTAACGAATAATTTGTATTTATCCAAAATTGTTAAAATTAGTGAAGAATTTATTTATCATACATTCAAAATAACTTATTTAATTAGTTGTATACACATATGGCTTTAATAATTGCTTGGAATTATAAGTGTATATGCACTGTAAAAACAAAATAAGTGTATATTATAATTAGTAAAACATATGATATTTTTCTTTGGAACTTAGGTATATGAAAATCTGGATAATATTTGTTCCAGTTATATACAAATTCAGATAAGGTAATTAATTACTTTGCACCTCCTCCTTTGTAAAAATTTTCATGGATAGGCAACAAATTTTAATACTATCTAGTTTATTTTCATGCAATGAATTATTTACTGCATCGTGACAATTATATTTCGAATCCATCACTCCTTCCTTATTTATATATAAATATAAATAAACTAGTGTAGAATTTGTAATTTTTATATGCAGATCTTCATTTTTTGTCACAAATGAAGTTCTTTTATATATAAAATATGACTAAATAAAATAACTTTCAAAAAAAAAAAAAACGTCAATGTAATAAAGAATTATGGTAGCTTTTTCCCCCATGTGAACACCAAAATGCACTATTCTTGTTATATAGTTCCCAGTAACCTTAACATGTTAATAAGATTCACATTGTATGTCCGACATCAGATACAAGATACAACCTACAATTTTGAGTTTTACGCTTCAATATTTTCTTGGGTGTGTGGGTACCAACAAATTTGATGGGTGCCAAATTTTTTTACTCACAATCATTCATTCAAATATATGGATGGTGGAATTTGTAGCTAGAAATAAGCAATTGTAATTATCAATATATAGTTAAAACTTTATGAAACAACATTGTAGGTATCATGGTATTTTTTTTATTTTTTTAATTTCTTAATAAATTTACTTGCATCATGATTCATGAACTATTCAATTGTACTTCAAGGTTATATTATGACCACATACAGTGGTCGCAATTGATGTATTGCTTCTCTCATGCTCAGAAGCTATTATAAGTGTACACATCAAGGATGCAACGTGAAGAAGCAAGTCCAAAGACACACCAAGGATGAGGGCATTGTGGTGACCACTTACGAAGGAGTGCACACACACGAAATTGAGAAACCAAATGACAACTTCGAGCAAATTTTGAGCCAAATGCAGAGATACCCCAACTCCTAAACATCTCCAACGTTTACAGAATGTGACTTTTAAAGTAGACATCATGTAGCATGTATAGCTAGTGATGGTTGTAGTAAATCTCCTTGGCTCAGCTCTATGGTTAGAGTGCGAATAGGTTTCTTGTTGTCAGTAAACAACTGTATACTTCTATTTATAATTTCCGTTTTAGATATGCTTTGATTAGATAAGCCATTGTGTATCGCTTAGAAGCTTAGAAGATGGTCCATGAAGATTTCACAAAGATTATATCTGATCGTTTTGGTCAAAACATGAGCATATTCATCGACAAAATGAGAGTGAGTTTAAAAACAATTTCATCAAAACGAAGCAATAATATTCTTCTCTCCATGATTATAACTGGCAGAAATTCTAGTCTAAACGAACTATCGTACTTTATGAATATAATTTGCATTATTTGAAATTCTATTATAAGTGAACTAAAATGGTAGGCATTAGATACACTTATAGTCAACACTCTCATCACTATACTTCACTTATTTTGTTGCATCATTCACAGGGAATACAAGTTTCCTATATCCATAGGAATCAATGGGTTAATGGCAATCTCAACGGGAAAGAGTAAGGCTTCAATTTACAATTGAGGATATCAAGTAAAATAAGGTACCTTCTTCTCCAAGGTTCTTATTGCATTAATATATGAAAGACTATATTTTCGAAGGATGAAGAAAGAGAGAGTTTCCAATGAGAAACTGAGAAAAAGATGGAGACGATACAAAAAGACCAAAGAAGATCCTATGGACTATATTGTTTGTCATCTATCTATTTACATGGTGCAAAAGTTAATGATCTCGCCCTCAATTAGTGCAACACTGTAACTTTGGACTGGTCCAATTCTGTAGGCTACAATCAGGTTGGCTTGAATCAATCAAATAGGTCATCTCTACTTGGTCCTAAGAACCATAGCATAAACTAACATTGGTAAACCTCAGTCGTTGGGTGACTAAAGGAACTTCGATGCTTAAGTCAGAATCCAATTTGTATAACCGAGTAGATCAAATTTAGAGGGTGTGTGAAAAGATTTCCTTTGCATCGGAATGAATGCAGCATTTACAGCTTACTAAGGGGTAAGTGAAGTACTATTTACCTTGACCAATAGGGTTTTGCCATATATACGGGTTGTTGGCAAAGTAGCGGAGTTGGGGATTTGGCGAATGTATGTCATCTCGATTGTTCGATGGATTGCCTGACCTACACGTTGGGACCAACAGCTCGTGGTTTCTTTTTACTGGACCAAGTCCTAATTGGGTCTAGGGCTGGTTCCCATATCAAGAGTCTTCTACTTCAATTATCGAGCGATAGGTCGACTGCAAAGTACAAGAAAGAGCAACTGAGAGGTTTTTATAAGGCGTAACAATAGGGGTGAGCTATTTGCCTTATTTCTAACTACTTGTGAAAGCCTTTGAGTTAGAGTTCTAAGTAGTCCGAGCAACTTTGAAAATTGAGATGGCTAAGAGCTAGGGTTGTCAACGTTCAAAAAGGTTGGGTAGTCTTGATCCATTCTCAAAGTACAGAGTCTGAGTCTAAGTCCGAGAGTTCAAGTGCAGGAGGTTCGTCGAGTAGTGAGATAGAGTAGATTGAGAGGACTATGTAGATGGAGGGTACAACTGAGTAGACAAAAGATACATATGTGTATGCAGTATCCAATCACGAGGGTAAGCACGATGTATACAAAAGCCTCTGGTGTTGTCAACTTCCAAGAGGGAGAAAGGTCTAACGATGTCCAAGAAGTCCGATAGGACAAAGAGCACATTGCTTAGTTGCGATCTCAGGTGGATGAAGGAGCATTTTGAGAACAATGGGTGAGGGCAAACACATTAGCCATGCAAGTTCAGGATACTTCACCTTGTTTGAGGATCATCTAGTTGCCAACCTATGGCTTCCTCTACCACTGTTGTCCGATCGAACAAAGAGCACATTGCTTAGTTGCGATCTCAAGTGGATGAAGGAGCATTTTGATAACAATGGGTGAGGACAAACACATTAGCCATGCAAGTTTAGGATGCTTCACCCTGTTTGAGGATCATCTAGTTGCCAACCTATGGCTTCCTCTACCAGTGTTGTTCGTCGAAGTGTGTCAATGGTATGAATAATGCCAACTTAGCTCCATCCAATCGACATTAAAAGCTTCGTTTCCTTTGTTGTGCTGCTGATGTGCCTTGGCACGCACCAATCACTACTATCATTCTGGAAGACATTCAAGTTGGTGGAGATGCACATGTAGCTCGGTCAATACTACATTTGACTTTGTTAGTTGATCAAAAAGGCTTGCCATACATATTCCCTCAAAGGTGAAGAGATTTTTTTAAAAGGGATTTATAGTTCAGCTACCGACCCGAGAGATATCCTTCTTCTCAAACTACATTCTCTCAGAAAGGGGATGAATGCCGAGTTGTCCGATCAAGAACTATCATCCGATGATCTACGAAAACACCCTTAATAGTCAGGGATGAAATCATGTTAATCCTCCTCCTTCCTTTTACCATACCATGAAAGAAAAAGGTGTTTAAATCATTTTCTTTCAACCATTGAACTCTAGATCTTTGTTTCCAATATAATTCTTGTTCAAGTAATAAGTTATAACGTTCTGATCTAACATCATTATTATAGGTTATAAGGTTAGGTATTATTAAGGAAGATTCAACCAACTTGTCAATGTGCTGAATAAGGTTTTCTACCTCCCTCAATCTATATTTTCTTTTTTCTCTGATTGGAGTGATCCAATTTTTGATCTTGAATTTAAGATCCTTAATCTTCCTTGCGAAATTTGCTACTAGTGACCCTTGAGATCTAGAAATATTCCAATATTCAGAGATCAAATCCTTGAATCCATCTATGACAGTCCAAGATCTAAAGTACCTAAAAGGGAAAGGACCCCAACTTCGAGGTAAAGTGTCCAGACATAATGGTATATGATCAGAGACAACCCGAGCCTTCCCAACACAAATAGAGTTACGATATTTATTCATCCACTCAAGTGAAACTAAAAATCTGTCTAGTTTAACCATAATAGGGTTAGCTTGGAAGTTCAACCAGGTATCCAAGACATTATTGGGAAGAAAATCTATCAAATCTGCAGCCTCAATAATGTCATTGCAATAAGACATCTCTAGTGTAATTATAGCCTTCTTTGAGTGCTCAAATGAAAACCTCGTGAGGTTTAAGTCTCCTCCAATAACCCAGCTAGGTAATACTACAGATTGTTGTCCCTCCAATTCAGCAAGGAAGTCTCGCTTCAATGAAGACTCACATGGCCCATAAACACTAGTTGGCCACCATTCAAGATTATCGAATTTGTTTTTAAATTTTACTGAGACACAGAAGTTTCTGAGTATTGAACTTATCTTTTGTGATATCGATGAATTCCATCCAATCAAAATGCCCCCTGAAGCACCCTGAGAGTACAGTAGGAATTCCCAACAGTCAATTTTACCTCCCCTTATGATTCAAAGTTTAGAAAATGAAAAGTTTTCTAATTTGGTTTCACTAATAATTATGAAATCAGTCTTATAGGTTCTTACAAGATTTCTAATAGCTCGGCCTTTAGCACTACTACCAAGGCCTCTAATGTTCCATGCAGCAATTATCATAAATAACATTTTAAGTAGATAACCTACAGGCCCACAAATCCTTGGCACAATATTGAACCTTATCAAGATCTACAGCACATAATCCTTGCATGTTTCTGATAGAATTAAGAAAATCTTTAACCATAGCATGCGAGGTAATTGAAATACCAATATTGCCACAAAATTCAATGAAATCATTGTAGGAATTCCAAGAAAAAATACCACTACCTAAATCTTCTTTTTCAGTTAAATCCGATGATTCCAGATCATTGCATAGGCTATGTTTAGAATTAGACAGTGAAGTAGAGTGCTCAGGAGATGAACAAGTGCAATCATCTCTATAATTATCTATTAAGCCATAATTCTTTGAAGAAGATAAGGTACCTGAATTAGTATGATGGGGCGAGACCTGAGACTGAGGATTTTCTCCAACCGTTGCTTCAATATCTTCATCATTCAAGCTTTCAATAACCACAAGTACTTTTTTAACTTTATCCTTATTAAGTGCATGACATCTGACTTCTGAAACCACAAGTTTAGCAGAGGTGGTAAGCAGATCTAATTCGTCCCAACTCATTTGGTTAGTCTCAAATGTGTACCTAGAATAAGCAATTGGCATAGTAGGATCCCTAGGGGCCACATGAATTGTAGAGGTTTCAATTTGCTCAGCTATATTGGACACTCCATAGGTAGGGGGGACTGTAGGATTGGTTGTCCCAAACGGGGTATCAATGGAACCATAATTATACAAGTACGGAACAAAGGAAATCGATCCCAAGGTCATTGAATTGGAAGGGGTACCTTGATTAGACCGGGTCCATACGTTCTTCCCGGGTCAGGGTATTTTTGGCTTGTCTCTCCTCCAACGTTTTTTGCTGCTTGAAGGCCTTAACAACAGGTTTTAGAAATCCCTTCCTAGTAGTAGTTCCTGAAGCACTAGGGATGGATTTTGGGGATCGGGTATGATGGTTTTGGGTTGAGAGGGGCACACATATCAAAACAATTCCTAAACTTGATAGGGTAGACGTTTTTGACAAAAGCAAAATAAAGTACATCAAGAATCTCTTTTCCTTAGTGCACTCTAACCCTAGCTTTGGTATACTCAAGGAACTTAGCTCTGTCGATTGAAACATCTACTTCTAATAACTCAGCGAATCCAGAGAACATTCTCTAAAAAATAGAAATGTTTCACAGGTGATGAGGAATTCCTTCGATCTTGATCCATTGACCCTCCTCACGGATAGTAAGCATTGAGTTGGAATTAACAGACCAGGACACAAAAGATGTGGGAATAGAAACTAGGGTGGATCCATATGAGTTTAAGACCAGGTCGTTATCTGCTTGGAAGGCAAACTTAATGAGAAGCTTTCTAGGGGAAAAGTCAAATACCTCCCACCCAACAGATGGGGGCCAGTGCGATAAAAGATGAGCTTCCAAAGTGATTTTATTGAATTGAGGCGATAGCGCAGTTATGATAGTGCAAGAGGAGTAAAACGAAAGCTGATCACAGCATTCCTTTGATAGTGGAAAAATGATAGGTCTATGTGTAGTTAAACCGGCCATAGACTCTCGACAGGAGGAGATGGTTCTACGGCTAGTGAATTTGCAAAAAAACACTGAATGGTCAGGAGAACAACATTTAAAACATGCTCTACTAAATGAACATTTGCTTTTAAAATGTCCACATAATCCACATCAAAAACATCTACTTGTCTAGCCACAATAAAGGCTCCATGGCGACTCAAATTTCTTCCTTCTCACCAACCTCCAACCAAGGCTTGGTGGGGAGCAGTGATAGTTCTGGTGCACACTATGGATAGGGGAGGGTGCAGAGGGTGGTTTACACAGACCGCCACTCGGGGATGCCAATGTCGAAAATCTAAAGCCAAATAATGCCTTAGTGAGAGGAGGAGTATGAGAATGACCTTTGTTCCCAAAGGTGTGCCTATATATCCAATGTCAGAAGATCTTTGATTATCTGACAGAAGGGAAGACGAAAAAAGGAGCAAAGGAATTGTGCCCTGCTGAAGGTCTCCTCGGGGACATTCAAAATGTAACGCCCCGAACCCAAGCACGCGACCAAACAACAGCATCACAAGCCTAATTACACAAATTACAGAACAAATGACTGTAACTAAGGCTCACCTCTAGGATCGCGATGCGCGGCTAGAAACTCCGATTCCAGCACCGGAAACTGGCTGCACGCGGCCTGCACCTGAAACACACACAGCACGCGTGAGTGACAT